>JACCGJ010009175.1:0-14846 GCA_013407085.1 Atriophallophorus winterbourni
TTTGCAAGTTCCTCTTCTATTATCAATAATCTATTCTCAATTGTATTATTCTCGTTTCTAGCATAGAATTGTGTACTCTTGGGATTACGATTCGCTATTGAATTTCTACAGTCAATACAGAAATTTTGACGCGTCAACTAGTTGGAACATACCTTTCGGATCAATATAATGCATTTCGGAACATTTTTCTCAATGCTTCAATTCGAAATGGTTTCATGTAGAATCATTTGAAATAAATAAACTGTTTTGTGGCCCTTAAAGAATGAAGGTTATATAATTAATCTGCATTATTAAACTATTAAGCTTAAATAGTTTTACTTCGTTCTTCTTTCATACTAACTGTAAAAGTAGTCCACCCAATAGTGATTCTCTGTTCATTCATGTTTTCAAAGTACATATTTTATTGCCCCCAAACCACCCACAAAGTTCAAACACAGAGACATAGATGATGCGATCACGGGAGTTCTGTAACTGAAAACACTTCTTCGTCGTAGAATAAAGACATTAATAAAGTGATATCTGTCGGTTATTTTGGTCACCCATTTCAGATACCTTAACCTAGACTCAGCATTTTACAGTTATATTCAAAGTAAGTGAGCTTTTCCTTAACGCGTTTCGTCTTTACATTTTGTAATCAGGCCAATTATGGTCTCTAAGTTGATATGTAGTAATACCCCTTACACAATTCAAGATCATGGAGCGCGGAAATCACCGACGAAAAGTATTCCAAACGCGTAACAATTTGGATTCGGGAAAATGCTAAAGAACGGCTCGAGTGACAGCATCTTTGAGTAGGGAGAAAATGGAACACAGCTATTAAACAACTTGGCGTCCGTCAAGGTCGGTCAAACGTGCCAAACGGGGGAAAGTTTAGATGGAAATGGTTAGCATGAAATTCACGGACAAATTAAATCAATGCATGCACAGACAGGTTGAAGGAAAGATTTGCCTATTGAAGTAAGGAGTGGGTTTCGTTACTTGTCAAGTGTGTAACAAACGCATTGACCAATTAGCGTTCTCCAGTATTGAAGGATTCGTAGGTACCTCAATTTACATGGGAACGCTTGATTTTAAATTGTAATTTAAATGCAATCGACAAGCGAAAGTGAAACGCTTGGATGACGTGGTTACATTGTACATTGAGCATCCTCGAAGCCTTTTCAGAAAACGTAATAGATGTTAGGACAGGAATCTTGATTTGACCTCCTTGGACTTGACAAAATGTTCACATCTCCTCGACGTATGCTATCCTAATTAATAATGTGAAACAACTCTTTTCTCATCGTGATCAACATAATGATATTATTCTCACAGATTCTACACACCGAGTGCACACCCATATGATCTATGTCGTGGACATTTACTCCGATCCCCCACGATATATCTCAGTCAAAATTAGCTTGGCTTTAGGCTTTATAAAACACGATGATTATATTGATCCGGATACTTGTAGCACATGGATCGGATTTTGTGTGTTCTGTGTTCGTTGAGCTAAGGTGGCATTGTAGCAGTAGGACGTGCTGCCATCAAGCTAGATGATATCGTCAGCTGAGATTCCTGCGAAGAACCTTTGCCAGTTTTGAGTAAGCCTTAAGATGTCATGCAGAAATTTCTAATAGTTTTTTTATTCAAAACCTAAGTCCGAAAATACATCATATAATAGAATTACTTGAATCTTGTTTGATAGAGATATGAACACCATTTGACCCATTCTACCATGTATATTTATTATTGAATATCCGTTCATGCTAGCCCTGAATAGCCCCATTTGAACAACAATGTTTGAGGCAACCACACGCTAACCATGAAGACAAAAATGATCGTTCAGAGCGCGCAAGTACTATATTTATAATCATGCCGCAGCCTAACCATATGAACCTTGCAAAAACGTAAACGTTATCTCAATCCATTTCATTTAGGAAGCATCTAACGCAACTAGAACAAACATCGTGGGTTGACAATGTACCGAATGCAGAAGCACCCACTAAAGCTGGTCTACAAAGCATGCATTTTCTATGGCAACACTGTTGCCTTCTCCAAGTTGAATCACGTCAATATAATGAAAATCAGTGAACTTCCGGAAGATCTACACTATGAAAATTAGAAATAAAAAAATCGACTTTTAAGTAACCAGTATTTGATGTACAAATATGTGTAGGCATCGACCCTACAAGCCTGGATGAACTTGAAAGCTGCAATTGGAATTTTGAATTTTATGCATTTTCAAACTAGTAAACGGCAGACGCATATTTCGTCTGATAAAGTTACATCACGCCGACCTCATTCGAACCCAGCCGAACTAATACATATCGCTCTGAAAGGTGACGGATAGTTTTTTCCTCCTAAATCTGAAAGCATATTCATTCGACCCGGTGTAGTTATGATACAATCATGGACTTGCTCTGTACATCCGTGGTCGGTATCAGCCAAAGGAGACCAAGGGCGAGTTAAGAATATCACGTTTCACCGAAATATTGTAACAAAGATAACTCACCGGCGAATATTATTTAAAAATTTTGTTTGTCTCCTTTGAGAGCATCGCCCGTTTATCGCGAACCGTTCTAATCCAGCAACGCTTGCTCTGCCGTCAAAATGCTTTTTCTTGGGAGCATGAGAGACAGGATGAGGTACAACATATCGCTGGAAAGAGGAGCGTGGCTTATTTCGAGCGGTAGGTTCTCGTCCGCCTTCGTATGAGTTTGTTCGAAGGATGTCACATGGAATATATGGGCTAGCATTTTGTACAGCACTGTGTCGTGATCGATCACAGCGTTGTGTTCGCAGTTCAGTGCTATCGGTCAAGCAGTTATTCAAAATATTTGCCTCGACAAATGGATTAGCTGTGCATTGCTTGAATGAGCTGAGATGACCTAGAGACATCTGGTTATCCGCAGGTCTGTGGTCGTATTCAGCAGCATAGTGACTACAATCCTCTGCCATGTTGTTCACTACGAATCCGGTAACAGTGTTTTCATGCATCGCGGTCCTGCATAACAAATGCAGTCTGGAATCAACCACAAAATTATCCGTCTTTTCTTCCGTCGCTGTATATTGTTGATTTTGTTCAGTAAATTTGCGATCAATGTTCTCTTCAAGGGGTACTGATTGAAAGAACATGCTTTATACACTAGAAAATGTCACAAGGGATACAAATCATCGGCTGGTTAAATAATAAAATTTCCCACTATATCAATTCATTATTTGCTTATTTTTGACACGAGAAAATCAGACCCGCTCAAATGATTGGCGAATAATAAGGGGAACTCAGATTTTTATTGTCCCATTTCTAGCCAATCAAAAGTTGACTTTTTGCATGGTTGAAAATATTGAGTAACCATTGCAAAAGCAAGTAATTTCTAACCTGAGAAATTTCAATGCAACATGTATATGTTGCACTCGGTCCTCTTATCTATTATCTATGAATATTTTGCTTTTGCTAATTAATAAATGTATTGATTATTTAATGCATTAATCAATATATTGTAGAGATTAAGGTAAAATATCGGAAAACATATTCTTCGCGTTAGTTGTGCTTTGTTGAATAAATGGTGGTTTTAGTCATCTTTGTTAGAGTGAATAGCCCTAAGCACTATATGTTTGAAATTAATACATTCTAGTCAGTGCAAGACTCTTTGTTAATGGTCTCATTCACGAAAACTGAATCAAGCAGATGCGCGATAACACAATTCACGAGAGAGCGAACCGTCGGCGGCATATATAAATAACTTTTCAAAATTTGCAACGTTTAGTCATGAATGAGATAATCCGTAAAATGAAAAATAGGGAATATCTCTTAAAAGCATTAGAATCTATTCCCAAACATTGAAAAATGTCTCACAATTTTATGAGAAAAGATGATTCGTCCAGAACAGAGACCTATTGAAAAATGCTTTCATCAATAATTTATTATAGACTTTACAACGTACTAATCAAATTTCTATGTTCATCTTTTAATTGACTGAAACATAATATAGAAAACGGAAATTTCAACCGATATCTATTATAGAATTAGTCTTAATCTCCGAAATTAAAACATACGAAATTCAACTCCGGACATCTTGTTTTGGATTAGGTATACTTGTCATGAAACGGCAAAGTTTTGTTTACTGCTAACTCCTTCTTTTGATCAAAGCGAACAACAAATTGCTCAATCATATTTGTAAACACTTCACATCAAATGTTTTCAAAGTAGTCAAATTCCTTTCAAATTTACCCGTGATTCAATGTTTTCCTACTATGATACCTGAATATTATTTCATTAAATATTAATGTTGGCCTCATATGCTTCCCTGAAACGAGCGTTCAATTATCCCCAATCCTCTAAAACTCGACCGGAAGTCACAAGGTTAGGATCAAAGCGCTCGATCTTGATTCAACTCATTGTCTCGGCCAAACGTTCGTCAAAGTTGTTCGTTTCATGTAACTTCCGCTTTGAACGTTGAGTGTAACTTACGCGTGATCTTGTATAGTCAAACGACGATTGAGATCTACCCTCGACTTGTATATCAAAGAAACGTGTTATTTATACTCATGATGACGATAGAGCGAAGGAAAGAAATTCCATCAAATATTTCGAGCGAATTTCAGTTCTAAATTGATCAGTCTTTTTACTAGACACGGATTAGTTGTCAACGTGTGTGAGCGAGAATAAATATAAGTTAGGAAAACATTTATCACTGTAAAAATGATAAATAGATGCAATAAGCTCCGAGCAACAAAAATAAATATTTTAGGCGAATGCAACATGATGACTGGTTTCTAATTATTATTAGAATAGTTATCAAGGGTTTGTGGTATCGTTTTATGATTTTAAACTATTTATTTGTTCTTGTGAGAAACAATTTTGACTTGAGAATCAAGGAACAATCGTTTGGAGTATTTGAGTCACAGCTGAACATCTGTTTGCGGTTAACAAGCCTTTCGTCAAGTTGATCCGAGCGGAAAGTTTATGCGACGCGTTGTATTCACTCACAAAGAATGCAATAGAAGAAAATCTTTCTCCGTGTGAGATGAATACTTTTGCCGATCTTTCGAGGAAATACCGAGATTTATTAATCGTTAAGAATAATTTCATTCACCTGTCGATAAAAGGGGGATGTAGAAACGTATGCCGGCAAATTCACAATTTTTGTTAAGAGAATATTCACTGCATTCTCTAGCCTTATGAGACGATGTTCAATGAAATTACAACATTCAGAGACGTAAATCAATTTCACTTTTGCATGACAAACACGAACGTGACATTCCAAGCCGTTTCAGTCGATATCGACATGAAAATCGATAACTGGAGGATTCAAATGTATTAGCACAAGCATGAATATTTACTTCTGAATAAAAGGGGAGTTACTCAAGGATAATCTCTTGCAATGGAGATAAGCCACTGGTGATTAAATGAAATGAAATGGTAAGCTAAAATTGTAAATCAACACACCACTTCAAACAAAATTAATGTGTTGTACATTTTAAATTTGTCATAAGATGACAGTGATAATGGATTCGATTTGTGATTTCACGAATTCAATTTCATGAATTCAATTGTCTTTTAAAGAATAAACCTACCAAATTTTCCTTATGCATTTAGTGGATTCTACGAGTTTGGACTGAAATTTAGACCCTGATGAATTTTACGAACGCTATTTATTGCAATCACGAAAAGCTAATAGAGTAGGCAGTGGTGAATATGGATAGAACCGCGAAGATTATGCAATCATATTTACATTGGCAAAGCGAAGTCACTGTGACACATCACCGAATCTGCAAAACTCAAAACTGATACAGCAGTAATTTCGTATTGCTTGTATCACTATACCACACCGAAACGGAATACATGAATGACACAAACATCATTTCAATTCAAAGAGCATACGTCCTGATCACATCGTCAATAGACTCGGCTCTAAACGTAAAACACACTGGTATATCGTATAATCGACCGCGGATTTAATTTCGATACACTATTGTCGATCGTCACTTCCGTGAGTGATCAATTCGAAATGTGACATAGATCATCCATTGATTAGAAAATCTTAACGGGAGGAAGAGAGAAAAAAAGAAAAAGAATGACAACGCTTTATTTGAATATTTTCAAAATTTCGGATTCAGACTAAGCTTAAAAACTACGAATTCTGTACAAATTCCGCATAAAATATTATTCGCAGATAATTTTCACATGATATCAAACTAGATACATTCAACCTTAACCCTTTGTCTTCGGTAATTGGATATACGTATTTTTATGATATTGTTGTGTTATTCTGCTCAATTATGGCATCAATAAAACACATGATTAATTTTTATGGATCAGATGCCAGCCGCCGCCTGACAAGTGCACTCCGATGGTGACTAAAGGCACCGACGGGAGCTACTGAGCAATCGACTGCTTGTTTGAGGTGGTAACTAGAGTTACCGTCAGTAGACAAACGGTTAATTGTTCAATAAGCAGTTCCTTGTTTGAAAACTATCTTGTTGCATATGTAACAAAGGAAGCCCGTTATCAAGACGTTCTAGAAGGAAATATGATGTGCTCCGATCGCGTGTTTAAAGAAGCTTGACCATTATTGACATCGCTATTTAGCGTGTGGGAATTATCATTTAGGAATATTATTTAAATCCGCTCCCGACTGATTGCTTTTGACTTATATCATCGGATCATCATGTAACGTCGATTTTTGATAAACGTTAGATGGAGAGATTTTGAGCAATTTTATTCATGGTCATGTGTTCAAACTCAGTCTACATGAGCAGGGGCTCATGTGATTGAACGGGTTGGTCGTACCAGCCTTACCCAATGGTGGCATACAATTGCAACTTGTTTACCATTCTTCCACTGCTTCAAGCGCACGCTGATCCTGATCCTACTGTCCATACCTGATGAGTGCAAACAGCACGAAACCGGTCGTAGGGTGTGTGTGTGATGGAGATGCATGCAAATGAACTTTCATATTCATGGTCATGGGTTTTAAACCCAGTCTACATGAGTGGGGTCATGTGATTTAACAGGTTGGTCGTACCAACCTTACCCAGCAGTGACATACAAGCGCAACTTGTTTGTCTTCAATTGATTGTTAACTGTGTTGTAGCTATCGTGTAGTCATAATGTAAAGAAATTTAGATGTAATTGATTAGAGCCGTTTCTGGCTAATGTGTCACTTCTGACAGATCAATGGTGAAGGTCACGAAGGGGAACAAAACCAAATAGCATTCTACTCGCCACCTCTGTTTTCCTTTCATGGCTAAACAGCCTATATTATTCATAGAGTGTTTCAAGTCACGTTGGCATGACCAGGATCAGCGGACGATTTACCTAATACGGTGTGTATTCGCATCAATCCGATACAAGTAAAAACACGGTCAAGGTTGGATGGCACTGCCTAGCATGTGTAAAAGGGTTTAACTAAGGGGGTTTCGAACAAAAAATTCTCATCTGCACGCATTTCCATCACACACCACATGACCGGTATCGTGCTGTTTCCACTTATCAGGTAGGAGCAGTAGGATCAGGTTCTTCATACCTTGAAACCGTGGAGAAATGATAAATAAGATATGAACATGTATTCTAATTTCGCGCTATATATATTATTGATTGTCATTTGAACAATCAACACATCAGCCGCAGTTCACAATTGTCGTGAGATTCTTGTAATCTCGAATAGTTTTGTTCCTCTGTCGTTCCGATCTTCTGACAGATTCACTGGATTCAATTTTCCAGAAGAATCTAAAAGTGTTGTTTTATGATTCCTAACGCAACCAGTATCGGAACACAACTGACTTGAATCTTGTTAAATGATTAGATCTGCATGAAGCTTGTGCATAGTTCCTTCTTTCAGATCAAGTATTTTCAGCATAATTCTTCCGATATTGTCTAATACAATATCGGTACTGGGACGCTAATCATTCCCATTATAAAATGATAATTTGTCTTACTCAATTTTAAGCAAATTTGATTTGGGGGATCAAACTTGAATAAAAAAAGATGATGTAGTTCCTGTGGTAGACAGCTTGCTATCACGATACTGAAGCAAGAAATTGTCAATAAAACGATCAAATTCATTAAATGTAGTTGAGTAACAAGAGGAACTAGCATGTTTGATCTTACCCTCAAAGTTTCCATCTATTTCATTCGACCGTGGATGTCTGAGTAAAGTTAAAAGTATCGGCAACCAAATGAATGTAGCCCCTTGAGTATTACGTGAAGCAGACAAATGGCTTCCCTTATCACTCGAAGCAACTATAGGTATACCGTTCACTGGTGACTGCTAACTGCATGCAAATTCATTCCAGAAAGTTGTCTTCAATTTTCATGCCATGAAAATCTACATAAATGTTTTGCAGTGGAAACCGTGGAAGTAGGGTGTAAACTGGAACGTACTGCTCCCAAAACTAGTAAGGTGAAAAATAAACAAATTCTGAAATCTTTTCACTGCATGTTTATCTCATTCAGACAGTTGAACTTGAGTTCACCTAGAAGTGCTTGCAATCCACTGCCTCATTCGGTTTGCCACTTGACAGACCAAACTATGGTTCCAAACATTGGTAAAAAGTTATCCGCAAATGGTTTAGATTGTCCATATGTCATGGGAGGTAACGAGATCCAGGTTCAATGTATTGTGGTGCTCACGTCCCACATCACGACCGGTTTATGGCTGTTTGCCGTCATCAGGTGGAGACAATAAGATTGGGTTTAGTGAGATCAACGTCTTGACAAAAGTGTATACGCTAAATATCAAAGATGTTGATCGACAGGATAACGCTACTCATATCTAGTCGCCGGAAGCAATGTCAACACGAAAGCAAAATAAACTCACACTGTACATTTATGAGAGGAACCACGTTTCTATGAGATTCGTACCAATTATCCAAGATTATCATTTACTGAATCGCATGTGAAATCTCTGTCACGTGAAGCTTATTTATATTGAATATGTAAGTTCGGTATCTTCCGTAACTATATTGTGAAGCAATCGAAAATGGCAGCTCATTTTACGAATTCGATGTAACATTTGATCAAAAGATAAATTTAGTTTACAATGTATCCACTGTTAGAAGGTTCAATGACCAAACTTCACTGTCCTCAACAGAGAAATGCAAATTGCACGAAACCGAATAAAGTGCAGGGCTGTCGTGCAACGAAAGCATTTTTAGAAAACAAAACAGAAAACTAGTTTATCGAGTCTTGAAACAGTGGAGTGACTGTATTTGCACATTGTGGTTCGTTTAACAGTTGCTTTCAGCATAACTTTGTTTTAAGCACAAAATTGTTTTACGACAATTGCACTCACAACCTTTCGCGATTGTCAATATTTGGATACAGTATCGAATTCATAGATATTCTATCCCACTCAATAATTGTTTCACCAAATTCACCGCGAATTCTAGCGCCGGTTACAAGAAATCTTATCAAACATTGCAATCAAACATCGGAATGTTCCAAATTTGACATTCAAAACGGAAATTCGGTTAGCATGTCTATCTCGACTAAATCTCCCAGTTCCAGTCAGGATTGCATCTGAAAATTCTCTTGTCATTTCTCAGATCTTTGGATAATTTTTGAATATTCGAAAATTATATGCTAGGCGAACGCACCCAATCTTCAACGGGTAGGTTTCAATGAAAGTAAGAAGTCGAATTGTAGATTGTGCTTGCCGGATAATATTTAACAATTTGAATTAAGCCCCGTTACACTTGCGGTACTTTCACTGTTTGTTCTCATATTGTTTTTGTTGTATCGGTTTTCAATCTTCATACATCTCCCGGCATCGTTATCGATCACAATTCTAGCTCCATCTCTGACCCACTACTTTGAATTGAACTGAGAAACCACGACGTATTACTTGCCTACTGGCTCTTCAGATTAAAGCCACAGAATGTCTTCCTTCCATTCTTTTTTGGTTTGATTGCACTACCATTAGTCGTCACTCCTGAATTATAAGATGCGGTTCATCAAACCCGGCCGGCCGGGGAAATAGCATCACGGAGGAGACCAAACCAAATAGAGACATCCTTTGCCGATGTACCGCCTGTCCATAAATTGGTGGTCCCGACGTGATTCGAACACGCAGCCTTCTACCACTTTGGCGGACATGCGGCAGATCGACAGAAAGCCTCTATTTCGATTCGTCTCCTCCGTGATGTTATTTACCCAACCGTAGAAAAAGGATTGTTTAAACGAATCTTATGATTCAGCAGTAACGACGAATGGCGATACAATCAAAACAAAGAAAATAATGGAACGAAGACGTTCTGTGGCTTTGACCTGAATAGCTAGCTGGCAAGACATAGTGTGCTTTCAGTTCAATGCGAATTAGTCGGTCGGTGGTACAGTTTGAATATAAATGTATCTGTAATCTTTTATTCTTATTAACCAGATTATAGCTGTTCTAGAAATCCGCATTTTAATCTGTGTTTAGCGACAGGTGATGCGCAATTGTTGAAACAAGATGTACTTGTTCAAGCTGACACTTTTCAACACCGATGATAAGAGTCGTCATTGTCCTATTGCACAGGACTTTGGTTTGTTCATGCTGATTGTTAGCCCAAATTCTTTGTATGCTGACAAAAGTTGTCCAATAGCAACTTATGGTGTTATTGGGAGTGAGCGTTAGGCAATAGTGGCTGCATCGTGGGTAAACGTCGGTCAAATCCTGTAGCTTTGTTCAAGTAGAAAACCTTCCCATCATATCGCCTGGGTCTGTAAATACATTCTGTATTCGTCCGAAAAGCCTGTTTTCGCCGTGAGTCCTGTGGGAAAGATTGTTCCTCCAGAATCGAACAGTTTAGTCAGCTTCAAAGTTGTGACGCTTTTGATGTACATCCGTGGTCAACATCGACCAAGGAGGCCTACTTTGGTCATCGATAAGCGCCTTGAGTGCTCGACCACGAATAACTATGTGATTCTGTGTTTGAACATCGTGGTTCGTTGTACGAACCCCATGCAACAGTGTCATTCAAGTATAACCTAGTTTTAAATTAATTTAACAACACAGATACCCAGAATACCATTAATCAACAAGAATAATGCTATAATTTTTACGGAAAAATTGATTTCCCAGTCACATGTTCAAGTCCAATGCAGCTTCGGTTTCGTCCACCAACGAGATTAAGTTTCGTGACGGGAATGGACGAGATTTCAGCCTGCAGGATATTTATCAAATCCCACTTTTTCCATATCCACTCACCTGTCGATGGTGATGAATTGTGGTTGATCACTTCTTTTCAAACAAAAATCCCAGAAGTGGATCGAAAATAGAGCTTCACAGAAGACCAACGTGTTTTAACTGCTACACAATCGCGATCCAGAATACTATAAAGGAGACGGACCGAAACCTCTCAGGATTAGCTTTTTAGCTAGCGACATGGCTGATTTTGTCAAGTCCGAATGGAAAATAGCAAAACGTGCTTTACCGAAAGACATTAGACTTTGTCCACCGAGACCAAGTACCATGAGCGGCTGGGAGCGGTAGACGGAAGCAATCAATACATCAAAAAACGTAGTGGTTCTATGGAATGCGCTACCGCAAGATGTTGTGAATGCAACGACAATTGATGTTTTCAAATCGAAATTGGATGCATACGTCAAACAAAACCCTGAATTTGACCCGGTGTATTAAAGCAACACGAACCCAGAAAAACATTAACAATGTGATTTTGATTTAACAAAATTTTCGCAATAGTTGTCATCCAATGGTACGTGTAAAGCATTAGTTTTTTATCACCATAAATCTTGATTCGTGATCTTAGGTAAGTGCAAGCGACTATAGTAAATAGGCAGGCAGTAGCCAGCAAAACGATTTTGCACGGAAAAACTTCAAGTGCGTCGACAGACTCGTCCGCACTTGTGGGACTGAACGAATTAACCGTACAGAAAATGATACACGTTAAAATGGTGTTATTGATGACAGAAATTTTTTAATCGAATTCAAGTTTTATGGAATGGCCCATTTTGAATAGCATTCCCGGTCGTGTCACTAAAATAGTTTTAAAATAAACCTCATGACTAGTTTGTTCCCAAGTTAATATTCAGTGAAACGTTCATCTCAAATTCCAACCTATCTGCGCAGTAAGTGCAGTTGACAGTCGAATTCTGCGGAGTCGCTTGACGATAGGTTTGGAAGATGAACTAAATCTTAGGTATGAAGAATATCGCGTACACCTATTAACGTGGTTTCTTAAATTTCGCGCGTAGAACATCAATTCCCAGGCAAAATGTCACTGACATTTGTGAGAAGACAGTTGGTGTGTCGAGATTGTACTTTACGCTGAAATTGAGACCTTCCCACGTATACCATTTTAAACATTTTGAGATAAATTTGGTGGTGGGGTTGTGTGATGAAGATGTGAATATTCCACGAGAAATGTCAAAATATTTATTCAAAAAAGTTTATCTCTGCAATGTCCAAAGTTTCGTTATCTTACTGAAGGTGAATGTTGTCACTATTTAAATTCCTAAATAAAGATATTTATTAAAAAATTATTCAATCTTAAATTGTGTTTACGCGGAAAAATACGTGTGCAGCACACTTCCTTTACCAAACAATAAATCACCCATTCAAGTTGCCATTAACATAAATTTCGCGCCAGTTGATTTCCTGTTCGAACAAACAAGTAGACTGTAAATGAAGCAGCAAATCAGAAATTCGCACAGTTGATTGAAACATTGGAAGGACAAAAACGAACTGGTCATTGTACGTGTGACGGGTGCATTGATCTGGTGGGAAGTCAGCGATGAAAAATATGATTTTATCCAGTGTAATTATTAATAAATTAGCAAAAGAAGCGGGACAAACTGGACAAAAGACGAATAATAAATTTAAGATAAACAACATCTTAGAACATCTCGCGAAACGGTTGGGCTTGAATCAATTTTACGTTTACTCAATATTGAGCTGCAAGCTTCTGCAGTCAAGCTAGCTTGAAGTACGAAATATAAAAACATGAAAAAATATGAAAACATTGCTTTGCTCTGGAGAAATGTGCCTAAATTCCAATTCTCCCTATATCCAAGTTTACTGCGTGTGTAACGATGATTACTTGATTATTCCTGTGAACTCCTGTTGGAGAATAGGGCTGCAACAACGCCACGCCAGCGAACTCTGTCCTGGGCTGCTATCCTCAGCTGAGTCCATGTCATTCCGGCATCCTTCGCTTCACTCACGACTGATCTTCTCCACGATTGCTTGGGTCGTCTCACTTTCCTTTTACCTTGTGGATTCCAGTCTAGTGCTTGCCTAGTGACGTTATCAGATGGTTTGCGGAGTGTGTGACCTATCCACCCCCATTTTCTTTTCTTGATGTCCTGATCAACGGGGTTCTGGTTGGTTCTACGCCATAGGTCTGTGTTTGAAATCTTATCAGGCCACCTGATGTTAAGAATGTGGCGCAAGCACTTGTTGACAAATGTTTGTATCTTGTTGGTGATGTTGTGGGTAACCCGCCATGTTTCGGACCCGTAGAGGAGGACTGCTTTTACGTTGGTGTTAAAGATGGGGACTTTGCTGCGCTGGGACAAGGCCTTAGATTTCCAGATGGGGCGCAGGGTGTTGAAAGCTACCCTTGCTTTGCTGATTCGGCTCTTGACGTCGTCTTCTGTGCCACCATCAATGCTGACCACGCTTCCAAGGTAAACAAAGCGGTCAGTCTCCACCACGTCTTTCCCCTGTAGATGCAGTGGCTGCTGTATTTGGTTGTTCAATCGCATCACCTCGGTTTTCTTTATGTTGATTTTCAGGCCCGTCTTCTCTGCCTCTTCTGCTAGGCGCGTTAGCTCAGACTGTGCATGCTGTTGCTTGTGAGACAGGAGGCCGATGTCATCCGCAAAGTCAAGGTCTTCGAGATGTTTGGTGGGGGTCCACTGGATGCCGGTGTTGCTGCCCTCTGTGGTTCTTCTCATAATCCAGGCTATGACGATCAAGAAAATTATCGGCGAGAGCATGCAACCTTGCCTCACTCCAGTCTTCACTGGGAAGGGGTCTGTCAGCTTTCCGTTGTGGATGATCTGGCATGAGGAGTCCTCATAGAGCTGTTGGATGATGTTTATCAGCTTTTGCGGGATTCCGTAGTGTTGCATTAGCTTCCATATTGTCTCCCTGTCGACGCTGTCAAACGCTTTTTCGAAGTCGACGAAGATCGCGTACAAAGGAGACTGCCATTCGATGGATTGCTCGATGATAATACGCAGCGTGGCGATATGATCTATGCATGACCTATCTTGTCTAAACCCCGCCTGTTCTGTTCTAAGTTTCTTGTCTAACGCCTCTTTCAATCTCTCCAAGATGATTCCGGTCAGTACTTTGCTGGGGATGGACAGCAACATGATTCCTCGCCAGTTGCCGCATTGGGAAAGGTCGCCTTTATTGGGGAGCTTTACCAAATGCCCGAGCTTCCAGTCAGCCGGAACTCTCTCCTGTTCCCATAACTTCACCAGGAAGGGGTGTAACATCTCCGCTGCCGCTCTCGCATCTGCCTTTAGAGCTTCTGAGGGGATGCCGTCAGGGCCTGGTGCCTTACCATTTATCAGGGACTTGATGGCATTGATGATTTCTGCAATTGTTGGGGGGTTGATGTTAATGCATAGGGATTCTTTTGCTGGTGATATATCAGGAGATGTTTGCGGAGGTGGTCTGTTTAGAATTTCTTCAAAATGTTCCACCCATCTTTTCCTTTGCCCCTCCTCGCTTGTCATGATTCTTCCATTTTTGTCCTTGACTGGTTTGCTCGGTTTGGAACTCTTCCCTGACAAGGCTCGGGTGATTTCATATACCCTCTTCATGTTATTCTGCTTTGCCGCTAGCTCTGCCTCCTCTGTTAGGTTGTGTATAAAATTCCTTTTGTCCTGTCTAGCACCCTTCTTC
>JACCGJ010009177.1:0-14133 GCA_013407085.1 Atriophallophorus winterbourni
ATGTTAGTGAACAATAGTCCAAGATGAATTTAGAATTGTAAGAGAATTCACATATGGCGATATAGCACAGACCTCACTCGTTTAAAGGTTTAGTTGGGCGTTGCTCCAGTCCGCTGCATCTTCATATTCGCGGGTTTCAGATTTAAACGTTCATCGGTGAGTCCTTGCCTATAGGCATCATAATCTATAAACTCACATGGTTTTCTTTCTTGCAATCATCTTTATTTGTCATAAGAGTTACTATTCGTTACTGTATTATACTAACATTATTAACAATAACACATTGATATTGCCTTTCTAGCATTCATGGTCGTAGTTTGAAAAATAAATATTGATTTATATGATAATCATCGGTACAATTTTTAGTGAAGCAACTTAGTCCACGATTAATTAGTTAATTGTAAGAGATTCACTAGTATGGCGATATAGGGTCCAGACCTACTCGTTTTCAAGGTTAGTTTGTGCGTTGCTCCTAGTCTGCTGCTTAACTTCAATTCGCGGTGTTCAGGATTGGAAACGCTTCATCGGTGATCCTTGCTTACAAAATATCATAAAATTAAAATGGTTTCTTGCAGTCGATTTTAATTTTCATAATAGTACATTCTTACTGTATCATACCACATTTACTTAAAATGAACACATTAATATTGTCTTATAGCATTCATGATCGTAGTTGAAATAACAATTTGTTTATGTGATAATCATCAAACAATTTAAGTGAACAATAGTCCAAGATGAATTTAGAATTGTAAGAGAATTCACATTTGGCAATATAGCTTAGACCACTCACTCG
This sequence comes from Atriophallophorus winterbourni, assembly GCA_013407085.1. NCBI lineage: Eukaryota > Metazoa > Platyhelminthes > Trematoda > Plagiorchiida > Microphallidae > Atriophallophorus > Atriophallophorus winterbourni. The sequence goes on from JACCGJ010009177.1 coordinate 794, forward strand.
TTTAACCCTATGTGTTTGCGTTTGACTGCGCCAGTCCGCTGCCATCTATCTTCAAATTCGCTGTTTCAGATTGATACATCTCATCGGTGATCCCTTGCTTCAAAAAATATCATTACCTTCAAATGGTTTCTTGCAGTCGTTTTAATTTTCATTAGAGTACATTCTTACTGTATTATACCACATTTAGTTAACATGAACACATTAATATTGCCTTTTAGCATTCATGGTCGTAGTTGAAATAAATATAGATTTATATGATAATCATCGGACAATGTTATTGAACAATAGTCCAAGATGAATTTAGAATTGTAAGAGAATTCACATATGGCGATATAGCTTAGACCTCACTCGTTTAAACCTTAAGTGTTGCGTTGCTCCAGTCCGCTGCATCTTCAAATTCGCGGGTTTCAGATTGAAACAATCATCGGTGAGTCCTTGCTTACAAAATTTCATAAACTTCAAAGGGTTACTTGCAGTCGATTTTAATTTTCAGAAGAGTACATTCTTACTGTTTTATACCACATTTAGTTAACATGAACACATTAATATTGCCTTTTAGCATTCATGGTCGTAGTTGAAATAAATATAGATTTATATGATAATCATCAGACAATGTTAGTGAACAATAGTCCAAGATGAATTTAGAATTGTAAGAGAATTCACATATGGCGATATAGCTTAGACCTCACTCGTTTCAACGTTAAGTGTTGCGTTGCTCCAGTCTGCTGCATCTTCAAATTTGCGGGTTTAAGATTGAAACATTCATCGGTGAATCCTTGCTTACATCATATCATAAACGTCGAATGGTTTCTTGCAATCGATTTTAATTTTCAGAAGAGTACATTTTTACTGTATTTTAACACATTTAGTTAACATGATCACATTAATATTGCCTTTTAGCATTCATGATCGTAGTTGAAATAAATATAGATTTATATGATAATCATCCTACAATGTTAGTGAACAATAGTCCAAGATGAATTTAGAATTGTAAGAGAATTCACATATGGCGATATAGCTTAGACCTCACTCGTTTCAACGTTAAGTGTTGCGTTGCTCCAGTCTGCTGCATCTTCAAATTCGCGGGTTTCAGATTGAAACATTCATCGGTGAGTCCTTGCTTACAAAATATGATAAACGTCAAATGGTTTCTTGCAATCGATTTTAATTTTCAGAAGAGTACATTCTTCTTGTATTATACCACATTTAGTTAACATAATCACATTAATATTGCCTTTTAGCATTCAGGGTCGTAGTTGAAATAAATACTGATTTATATGATAATCATCAGACAATGTTAGTAAACAATAGCCCGAGATGAATTTAGAATTGTAAGAGAATTCACATATGGCGATATAGCTCAGACCTCACTCGTTTAAACCTTGAGTGTTGCGTTTCTCCCGTCTGCTGCATCTTCAAATTCGCGGGTTTCAGATTGAAACATTCATCGGTGAGTCCTTGCTTACAAAATATCATAAACGTCAAATGGTTTCTTGCAGTCGATTTTAATTTTCAGAAGAGTACATTCTTCTTGTATTATACCAAATTTAGTTAACATGAACACAATAAAATTGCCTTTTAGCATTCATGGTCGTAGTTAAAATAAATATAGATTTATATAATATTCATCGGACAATGTTAGTGAACAATAGTCCAAGATGAATTTAGAATTGTAAGAGAATTCACATATGGCGATGTAGCTCAGACCTCACTCGTTTAAACCCTAAGTGTTGCGTTGCTCCAGTCCGCTGCATCTTCAAATTCGCGGGTTTCTGATTGAAACGTTCATCGGTGAGTCCTTGCTTACATTATGTCATAAACGTCAAATGGTTTTTTGCAATCGATTTTAATTTTCAGAAGAGTACATTCTTACTGTTTTATACCACATTTAGTTAACATGATCACATTAATATTGCCTTTTAACATCCATGGTCGTAGTTGAAATAAATATAGATTTATATGATAATCATCAGACAATGTTAGTGAACAATAGTCCAAGATGAATTTAGAAGTGTAAGAGAATTCACATATGGCGATATAGCTCAGACCTCACTCGTTTAAACCCTAAGTGTTGCGTTGCTCAAGTCCTCTGCATTTTCAAATTCACGGGTTTTAGATTGAAACATTCATCGGTGAATCCTTGCTTACATTATGTAAAACGTCAAATGGTTTTTTGCAATCGATTTTAGTTTTCAGAAGAGTACATTCTTCTTGTATTATATCACATTTAGTTAAAACTTGAACATATTAATATTGCCTTTTAGCATTCATGGTCGTAGTTGAAATAAATATAGATTTATATGATAATCATCAGGCAATGTTAGTGAACAATAGTCCAAGATGAATTTAGAATTGTAAGAGAATTCACATATGGCGATATAACACAGACCTCACTCGTTTAAACCCTAAGTGTTGCGTTGCTCCAGTCCGCTGCATCTTCAAATTCGCGGGTTTCAGATTGAAACGTTCATCGGTGAGACCTTGCTTACATTATGTCATAAACGTCAAATGGTTTTTTGCAATCGATTTTAATTTTCAGAAGAGTATATTCTTACTGTTTTATACCACATTTAGTTAACTTGAACATATTAATATTGCCTTTTAGCATTCATGGTCGTAGTTAATTAATATAGATTTATATGATAATCATCAGGCAATGTTAGTGAACAATAGTCCAAGATGAATTTAGAATTGTAAGAGAATTCACATATGGCGATATAGCTTAGACCTCACTCGTTTCAACGTTAAGTGTTGCGTTGCTCCAGTCTGCTGCATCTTCAAATTCGCGGGTTTCAGATTGAAACATTCATCGGTGAGTCCTTGCTTACAAAATATGATAAACGTCAAATGGTTTCTTGCAATCGATTTTAATTTTCAGAAGAGTACATTCTTCTTGTATTATACCACATTTAGTTAACATAATCACATTAATATTGCCTTTTAGCATTCAGGGTCGTAGTTGAAATAAATACTGATTTATATGATAATCATCAGACAATGTTAGTAAACAATAGCCCGAGATGAATTTAGAATTGTAAGAGAATTCACATATGGCGATATAGCTCAGACCTCACTCGTTTAAACCTTGAGTGTTGCGTTTCTCCCGTCTGCTGCATCTTCAAATTCGCGGGTTTCAGATTGAAACATTCATCGGTGAGTCCTTGCTTACAAAATATCATAAACGTCAAATGGTTTCTTGCAGTCGATTTTAATTTTCAGAAGAGTACATTCTTCTTGTATTATACCAAATTTAGTTAACATGAACACAATAAAATTGCCTTTTAGCATTCATGGTCGTAGTTAAAATAAATATAGATTTATATAATATTCATCGGACAATGTTAGTGAACAATAGTCCAAGATGAATTTAGAATTGTAAGAGAATTCACATATGGCGATGTAGCTCAGACCTCACTCGTTTAAACCCTAAGTGTTGCGTTGCTCCAGTCCGCTGCATCTTCAAATTCGCGGGTTTCTGATTGAAACGTTCATCGGTGAGTCCTTGCTTACATTATGTCATAAACGTCAAATGGTTTTTTGCAATCGATTTTAATTTTCAGAAGAGTACATTCTTACTGTTTTATACCACATTTAGTTAACATGATCACATTAATATTGCCTTTTAACATCCATGGTCGTAGTTGAAATAAATATAGATTTATATGATAATCATCAGACAATGTTAGTGAACAATAGTCCAAGATGAATTTAGAAGTGTAAGAGAATTCACATATGGCGATATAGCTCAGACCTCACTCGTTTAAACCCTAAGTGTTGCGTTGCTCAAGTCCTCTGCATTTTCAAATTCACGGGTTTTAGATTGAAACATTCATCGGTGAATCCTTGCTTACATTATGTAAAACGTCAAATGGTTTTTTGCAATCGATTTTAGTTTTCAGAAGAGTACATTCTTCTTGTATTATATCACATTTAGTTAACTCGAACACATTAATATTGCCTTTTAGCATTCATGGTCGTAGTTGAAATAAATATAGATTTATATGATAATCATCAGACAATGTTAGTGAAAAATATTCCAAGATGAATTTAGAATTGTAGGAGAATTCACATATGGCGATATAGCTTAGACCTCACTCGTTTAAACCCTAAGTGTTGCGTTGCTCCAGTCCGCTGCATCTTCAAATTCATGGGTTTTAGATTGAAACGTTCATCGGTGAGTCCTTGCTTACATTATGTCATAAACGTCAAATGGTTTTTTGCAATCGATTTTAATTATCAGAAGAGTACATTCTTACTGTTTTATACCACATTTAGTTAACATGATCACATTAATATTGCCTTTTAGCATTCATGGTCGTAGTTGAAATAAATATAGATTTATATGATAATCATCAGACAATGTTAGTCAACAATAGTCTGAGATGAATTTAGAATTGTAAGAGAATTCTCATATGGCGATATAGCTTAGACCTCACTCGTTTAAAGGTTTAGTTGGGCGTTGCTCCAGTCTGCTGCATCTTCAAATTCGCGGGTTTCAGATTGAAACCTTCATCGGTGAGTCCTTGCTTACATCATATCATAAACGTCAAATGGTTTCTTGCAATCGATTTTAATTTTCAGAAGAGTACATTCTTACTGTTTTATACCACATTTAGTTAACATGAACACATTAATATTGCCTTTTAGCATTCATGGTCGTAGTTGAAATAAATATAGATTTATATGATAATCATCAGACAATGTTAGTGAACAATAGTCCAAGATGAATTTAGAATTGTAAGAGAATTCACATATGGCGATATAGCTTAGACCTCACTCGTTTAACGTTAAGTGTTGCGTTGCTCCAGTCTGCTGCATCTTCAAATTCGCGGGTTTCAGATTGAAACGTTCATCGGTGAGTCCTTGCTTACATCATATCATAAACGTCAAATGGTTTCTTGCAATCGATTTTAATTTTCAGAAGAGTACATTCTTACTGTTTTATACCACATTTAGTTAACATGAACACATTAATATTGCCTTTTAGCATTCATGGTCGTAGTTGAAATAAATATAGATTTATATGATAATCATCAGACAATGTTAGTGAACAATAGTCCAAGATGAATTTAGAATTGTAAGAGAATTCACATATGGCGATATAGCTCAGACCTCACTCGTTTAAAGGTTTAGCTGGGCGTTACTCCCGTCTGCTGCATCTTCAAATTCGCGGGTTTCAGATCGAAACCTTCATCGGTGAGTCCTTGCTTACATCATATCATAAACGTCAAATGGTTTCTTGCAATCGATTTTAATTTTCAGAAGAGTACATTCTTCTTGTATTATACCAAATTTAGTTAACATGAACACATCAATATTGCATTTTAGCATTCATGGTCGTAGTTGAAACAAATATAGATTTATATGATAATCATCAGATAATGTTAGTGAACAATAGTCCAAGATGAATTTAGAATTGTAGGAGAATTCACATATGGCGATATAGCTTAGACCTCACTCGCTTCAACCTTAAGTGTTGCGTTGCTCCAGTCTGCTGCATCTTCAAATTTGCGGGTTTCAGATTGAAACGTTCATCGGTGAGTCCTTGCTTACATCATATCATAAACGTCAAATGGTTTCTTGCAATCGATTTTAATTTTCAGAAGAGTACATTCTTACTGTTTTATACCACATTTAGTTAACATGAACACATTAATATTGCCTTTTAGCATTCATGGTCGTAGTTGAAATAAATATAGATTTATATGATAATCATCAGGCAATGTTAGTGAACAATAGTCCAAGATGAATTTAGAATTGTAAGAGAATTCACATATGGCGATATAGCTTAGACCTCACTCGTTTAAAGGTTTAGTTGGGCGTTGCTCCAGTCTGCTGCATCTTCAAATTTGCGGGTTTCAGATTGAAACGTTCATCGGTGAGTCCTTGCTTACATCATATCATAAACGTCAAATGGTTTCTTGCAATCGATTTTAATTTTCAGAAGAGTACATTCTTACTGTTTTATACCACATTTAGTTAACATGAACACATTAATATTGCCTTTTAGCATTCATGGTCGTAGTTGAAATAAATATAGATTTATATGATAATCATCAGGCAATGTTAGTGAACAATAGTCCAAGATGAATTTAGAATTGTAAGAGAATTCACATATAGCGATATAGCTCAGACCTCACTCGTTTAAAGGTTTAGTTGGGCGTTGCTCCAGTCTGCTGCATCTTCAAATTCGCGGATTTCAGATTGAAACGTTCATCGGTGAGTCCTTCCTTACATCATATCATAAACGTCAAATGGTTTCTCGCAATCGATTTTAATTTTCAGAAGAGTACATTCCTACTGTATTATACCACATTTAGTTAACATGATCACATTAATATTGCGTTTTAGCATTCATGGTCGTAGTTGAAATAAATATAGATTTATATGATAATCATCAGACAATGTTAGTGAACAATAGCCCTAGATGAATTTAGAATTGTAAGAAAATTCACATATGGCGATATAGCTCAGACCTCACTCGTTTAAAGGTTTAGTTGGGCGATGCTCCAGTCTGCTGCATCTTCAAATTCGCGGGTTTCAGATTGAAACGTTAATCGGTGAGTCCTTGCTTACATCATATCATAAACGTCAAATGGTTTCTCGCAATCGATTTTAATTTTCAGAAGAGTACATTCCTACTGTATTATACCACATTTAGTTAACATGATCACATTAATATTGCGTTTTAGCATTCATGGTCGTAGTTGAAATAAATATAGATTTATATGATAATCATCAGACAATGTTAGTGAACAATAGCCCTAGATGAATTTAGAATTGTAAGAAAATTCACATATGGCGATATAGCTCAGACCTCACTCGTTTAAAGGTTTAGTTGGGCGATGCTCCAGTCTGCTGCATCTTCAAATTCGCGGGTTTCAGATTGAAACGTTAATCGGTGAGTCCTTGCTTACATCATATCATAAACGTCAAATGGTTTCTCGCAATCGATTTTAATTTTCAGAAGAGTACATTCCTACTGTATTATACCACATTTAGTTAACATGATCACATTAATATTGCGTTTTAGCATTCATGGTCGTAGTTGAAATAAATATAGATTTATATGATAATCATCAGACAATGTTAGTGAACAATAGCCCTAGATGAATTTAGAATTGTAAGAAAATTCACATATGGCGATATAGCTCAGACCTCACTCGTTTGAAAGTTTAGTTGAGCGTTGCTCCAGTCTGCTGCATCTTCAAATTCGCGGGTTTCAGATTGAAACATTCATCGGTGAGTCCTTGTTTACATCATATCATAAACGTCAAATGGTTTCTTGCAATCGATTTTAATTTTCAGAAGAGTACATTCTTTCTGTTTTATACCACATTTAGTTAACATGAACACATTAATATTGCCTTTTAGCATTCATGGTCGTACTTGAAATAAATATTGATTTATATGATAATCATCAGACAATGTTAGTGAACAATAGTCCAAGATGATTTTAGAATTGTAAGAGAATTCACATATGGCGATATAGCTCAGACCTCACTCATTTAAAGATTTAGTTGGGCGTTGCTCCAGTCTGCTGCATCTTCAAATTCGCGGGTTTCAGATTGAAACATTCATCGGTGAGTCCTTGCTTACAAAATATCATAAACGTCAAATGGTTTCTTGCAATCGATTTTAATTTTCAGAAGAGTACATTCTTACTGTTTTATACCACATTTAGTTAACATGAACACATTAATATTGCCTTTTAGCATTCATGGTCGTAGTTGAAATAAATATTGATTTATATGATAATCATCGGACAATTTAGTGAACAATTGTCCAAGATGAATTTAGAATTGTAAGAGAATTCACATATGGCGATATAGCTTAGACCTCACTCGTTTCAACGTTAAGTGTTGCGTTGCTCCAGTCTGCTGCATCTTCAAATTCGCGGGTTCCAGATTGAAACGTTCATCGGTGAGTCCTTGCTTACATCATATCATAAACGTCGAATGGTTTCTTGCAATCGATTTTAATTTTCAGAAGAGTACATTTTTACTGTATTTTAACACATTTAGTTAACATGATCACATTAATATTGCCTTTTAGCATTCATGATCGTAGTTGAAATAAATATAGATTTATATGATAATCATCCTACAATGTTAGTGAACAATAGTCCAAGATGAATTTAGAATTGTAAGAGAATTCACATATGGCGATATAGCTTAGACCTCACTCGTTTCAACGTTAAGTGTTGCGTTGCTCCAGTCTGCTGCATCTTCAAATTCGCGGGTTTCAGATTGAAACCTTCATCGGTGTGTCCTTGCTTACATCATATCATAAACGTCAAATGGTTTTCTTGCAATCGATCTTAATTTTCAGAAGAGTACATTCTTACTGTATTATACCACATTTAGTTAACATGAACACATTAATACTGCCTTTTAGCATTCATGGTCGTAGTTGAAATAAATATAGATTTATATGATAATCATCATACAATGTTAGTGAACAATAGTCCAAGATGAATTTAGAATTGTAAGAGAATTCACATATGGCGATATAGCTTAGACCTCACTCGTTTCAACGTTAAGAGTTGCGTTGCTCCAGTCTGCTGCATCTTCAAATTCGCGGGTTTCTGATTGAAACGTTCATCGGTGAGTCCTTGCTTACATCATATCTTAAACGTCAAATGGTTTCTTGCAATCGATTTCAATTTTCAGAAGAGTACATTCTTACTGTATTATACCAAATTTAGTTAACTTGAACACATTGATATTGCCATTTAGCATTCATGGTCGTAGTTGAAACAAATATTGATTTATATGATAATCATCGGACAATTTTAGTGAACAATAGCCCGAGATGAATTTAGAATTGTAAGAGAATTCACATATGGCGATATAGCACAGACCTCACTCGTTTAAAGGTTTAGTTGGGCGTTGCTCCAGTCTGCTGCATCTTCAAATTCGCGGGTTTCTGATTGAAACGTTCATCGGTGAGTCGTTGCTTACATCATATCATAAACGTCAAATGGTTTCTTGCAATCGATTTTAATTTTCAGAAGAGTACATTCTTACTGTTTTATACCACATTTAGTTGACATGAACACATTAATATTGCCTTTTAGCATTCATGGTCGTAGTTAAAATAAATATAGATTTATATAATAATCATCAGACAATTTTAGTGAACAATAGTACAAGATGGATTTAGAATTGTAAGAGAATTCACATATGGCGATATAGCTCAGACCTCACACGTTTAAAGGTTTAGTTTGGCGTTGCTCCTGTCTGCTGCTTCTTCAAATTCGCGGGTTCCAGATTGAAACATTCATCGGTGAGTCCTTGCTCACATCATATCTTAAACGTCAAATGGTTTCTTGCAATCGGTTTTAATTTTCAGAAGAGTACATTCTTACTGTTTTATACCACATTTAGTTAACATGAACACATTAATATTGCCTTTTAGCATTCATGGTGTTATTTGAAAATATATTGATTTATATGATAATCATCGGACAATGTTAGTGAACAATAGTCCAAGATGAATTTAGAATTGTAAGAGAATTCACATATGGCGATATAGCTTAGACCTCACTCGTTTCAACCTTAAGTGTTGCGTTGCTCCAGTCCGCTGCATCTTCAAATTCGCGGGTTTCAGATTGAAACGTTAATCGGTGAGTCCTTGCTTACATCATATCATAAACGTCAAATGGTTTCTTGCAATCGATTTTAATTTTCAGAAGAGTACATTCTTACTGTATTATACCAAATTTAGTTAACATGAACACATTAATATTGCCTTTTAGCATTCATGGTCGTAGTTGAAATAAATATAGATTTATATGATAATCATCAGGCAATGTTAGTGAACAATAGTCCAAGATGAATTTAGAATTGTAAGAGAATTCACATATGGCGATATAGCACAGACATCACTCGTTTAAAGGTTTAGTTGGGCGTTGCTCCAGTCCGCTGCATCTTCATATTCGCGGGTTTCAGATTTAAACGTTCATCGGTGAGTCCTTGCTTACATCATATCATAAACGTCAAATGGTTTCTTTCAATCGATTTCAATTTTCAGAAGAGTACATTCTTACTGTTTTATACCACATTTAGTTAACATGAACACATTAATATTGCCTTTTAGCATTCATGGTCGTAGTTGAAATAAATATAGATTTATATGATAATCATCAGACAATGTTAGTGAACAATAGTCCAAGATGAATTTAGAATTGTAAGAGAATTCACATATGGCGATATAGCTCAGACCTCACTCGTTTACACCCTAAGTGTTCGTTGCTGCAGTGCGCTGCATCTTCATTCGAAGGGTTTCAAGATTGGAAACAGTCATCGGTGCGTCCTTGCTTTACATCATATCATAAACGTCAAATGGTTTCTCGCAATCGATTTTAATTTTCAGAAGAGTACATTCCTACTGTATTATACCACATTTAGTTAACATGATCACATTAATATTGCGTTTTAGCATTCATGGTCGTAGTTGAAATAAATATAGATTTATATGATAATCATCAGACAATGTTAGTGAACAATAGCCCTAGATGAATTTAGAATTGTAAGAAAATTCACATATGGCGATATAGCTCAGACCTCACTCGTTTAAAGGTTTAGTTGGGCGATGCTCCAGTCTGCTGCATCTTCAAATTCGCGGGTTTCAGATTGAAACGTTAATCGGTGAGTCCTTGCTTACATCATATCATAAACGTCAAATGGTTTCTCGCAATCGATTTTAATTTTCAGAAGAGTACATTCCTACTGTATTATACCACATTTAGTTAACATGATCACATTAATATTGCGTTTTAGCATTCATGGTCGTAGTTGAAATAAATATAGATTTATATGATAATCATCAGACAATGTTAGTGAACAATAGCCCTAGATGAATTTAGAATTGTAAGAAAATTCACATATGGCGATATAGCTCAGACCTCACTCGTTTAAAGGTTTAGTTGGGCGATGCTCCAGTCTGCTGCATCTTCAAATTCGCGGGTTTCAGATTGAAACGTTAATCGGTGAGTCCTTGCTTACATCATATCATAAACGTCAAATGGTTTCTCGCAATCGATTTTAATTTTCAGAAGAGTACATTCCTACTGTATTATACCACATTTAGTTAACATGATCACATTAATATTGCGTTTTAGCATTCATGGTCGTAGTTGAAATAAATATAGATTTATATGATAATCATCAGACAATGTTAGTGAACAATAGCCCTAGATGAATTTAGAATTGTAAGAAAATTCACATATGGCGATATAGCTCAGACCTCACTCGTTTGAAAGTTTAGTTGAGCGTTGCTCCAGTCTGCTGCATCTTCAAATTCGCGGGTTTCAGATTGAAACATTCATCGGTGAGTCCTTGTTTACATCATATCATAAACGTCAAATGGTTTCTTGCAATCGATTTTAATTTTCAGAAGAGTACATTCTTACTGTTTTATACCACATTTAGTTAACATGAACACATTAATATTGCCTTTTAGCATTCATGGTCGTAGTTGAAATAAATATAGATTTATATGATAATCATCAGACAATGTTAGTGAACAATAGTCCAAGATGAATTTAGAATTGTAAGAGAATTCACATATGGCGATATAGCTTAGACCTCACTCGTTTCAACGTTAAGTGTTGCGTTGCTCCAGTCTGCTGCATCTTCAAATTTGCGGGTTTCTGATTGAAACGTTCATCGGTGAGTCCTTGCTCACATCATATGTAAAACGTCAAATGGTTTTCTTGCAATCGATTTTAATTTTCAGAAGAGTACATTCTTACTGTTTTATACCACATTTAGTTAACATGAACACATTAATATTGCCTTTTAGCATTCATGGTCGTAGTTGAAATAAATATAGATTTATATGATAATCATCAGACAATGTTAGTGAACAATAGTCCAAGATGAATTTAGAATTGTAAGAGAATTCACATATGGCGATATAGCTTAGACCTCACTCGTTTCAACGTTAAGTGTTGCGTTGCTCCAGTCTGCTGCATCTTCAAATTTGCGGGTTTCTGATTGAAACGTTCATCGGTGAGTCCTTGCTCACATCATATCTTAAACGTCAAATGGTTTCTTGCAATCGATTTTAATTTTCAGAAGAGTACATTCTTACTGTTTTATACCACATTTAGTTAACATGAACACATTAATATTGCCTTTTAGCATTCATGGTCGTAGTTGAAATAAATATAGATTTATATGATAATCATCAGACAATGTTAGTGAACAATAGCCCGAGATGAATTTAGAATTGTAAGAGAATTCACATATGGCGATATAGCTCAGACCTCACTCGTTTAAAGGTTTAGTTGGGCGTTGCTCCAGTCTGCTGCATCTTCAAATTCGCGGGTTTCAGATTGAAACATTCATCGGTGAGTCCTTGTTTACATCATATCATAAACGTCAAATGGTTTCTTGCAATCGATTTTAATTTTCAGAAGAGTACATTCTTACTGTTTTATACCACATTTAGTTAACATGAACACATTAATATTGCCTTTTAGCATTCTGGGATAGTTGAAATAAATAAGTGATTTATGTGATAGCATCAATGTTAGTGAACAATAGGCCAAGATGAATTTAGAATTTTTGGAAGAGAATTCACATATGGCGATATGCTTAGACCTCCTCGGTCAAACCGTAGGGGTTGCTTTGCTCCAGGTCTGCTGCTCTTCCTAATTCGCGGGTTTCAGATTGAAAACATTCAAATCGGTGAGGTCCTTGCTACATCATTCATAAAACGTCAAATGGTGTTCTTGCAATCGATTTTAAGTTTCAGAAGAGTACATTCTTACTGTATTATACACATTTAGTTAACATGACTCACACAGAAGATTGCCTTTTGGGAATATCATGGTGATAGTTGAAATAATATTAATTTATATGAAAATCATCAGACAATGGTTTAGTAACAATAGTCCCAAGATAATAAGATTGTAAAGGAATTCCATATGGCGATATAGGTGACCTCACTCGTTAAACCTTAGTGTTGCGTTGCTCCATCCGCCTGCATCCTCAAATTCCGGGTTGCAAATTGAAACATCATCGGTGAGTCCTTGCTACTCCTATATAAACGGCAAAATGGGTTCTTGCATCGATTTAATTCAGAAAAGTAATTCTCACTGTATTAGACCACATTTTAGTTGAACTGGAGCAGATTAAGATTGGCTTTTTGGTCATTCCAGGTGATATTTGAGAATATATATTGGTTTTCATAATAATCATCAGACAATTTTAGTGAAAAATATTCCAAGATGAATTTGGAATTGAAAGAGTATTTACAAATGGCGATATAGCTCAGATCGCATTTGTTTAAACGTTAAGTGTTGCGTTATTCCAGTCTGCTGCATCTTC
>JACCGJ010009178.1:0-28973 GCA_013407085.1 Atriophallophorus winterbourni
AGGGTGCATCCTTGAGTTCATTATATTATAGGTTAGGATTCTATCAAATCGAAACCTTCTGCGAGGCAGTGTATTTAATTTAAGTTGAACCACTCGATCCTTATATGGCAGGTTGCGGAGACAGTCAACCATTTTAGTTGCTCTGTGATAAATCCTCTCGAAGCTCGATGTCTTTTGTGGCCATGATGCCCAAGCTTGCACTGAGTAATCCATCACTGGGTTAATATACGTATTTATGAGCATGGGGAATGTTTCACGGGAAAAACGTCCGAAAATACGCCGAAGCATACCTAGCATGCGACTAGCTCGGTTGTACACTGCTATTGTGTTGAGCTAAAGGGAGTGAGTGTGCAGCTTGTGATTCAAGATTCAAGAATTTATGGTATAAAAAGCTCGTAGCTGTACAACACCACAGGATATTCGTATAAGGAGTAGCACTCTACACTAGCGTACACAACGCTTCTACTTATTAAGGTCCATTTGTCAAAATCCTGCTTCGAAAATAGAAGCAAAACCGGTCTCACTAACACGGTTCGTCCACCAATCACACCGGAATAACATAGTGATTTGATTGGTCCATTTTGGAATGCATTCTAACCAATGAGATTTTTCCTTGAGGATTAATTTCAATCCAATTATTTCCGCTTGTTTCAATATCAGACAAATTTCCATGCATGAGCGAACCAAGTGTGATTATTCCGAAACGCAATATGTCTCTCATCCCGCCTCGATTGTTTCTTCCACCTTCTTGACTATTTTATTCGTAATTGGAATCATAGGAAATATATTGGTCATCGTCATCTATTGCATCCAACCAAAACGCAAATTCACAAGACCGTTCATTGTAATCACTCCTCCAAACCTCGGCGAAACTGGGAGCGACTCATTCCCGATTCAGAATCCGCTTTCAAAACTCACCAATCAACCTCCTTCAAAGACATACTCACAGACCTATTTGATCTTGGTTTTAGCCGTTGTCGATCTACTCACTTGCCTACTCATTCTTCCTTGGGATATTTATCGATCGATACAATTCTCACTGCGCGTTACTCACGAGGACAAAAATGGAACGGTTCCAAATTTTCCAACGGACACATTGACCTTAGATGAGATTCTGACGTTGCTACGTAATGTAGCGTTTGCTGGGGAGGGAAGTATCCTTGCCGCGATTGCGTTGGAGCGATTTTTGAAGATCGTACCAAGAGCCGGTGAAACATGTGTCAGGGTTCTTTGTCCTTGTACATCTCGTACGAACCCAAGGTTATCCACTGAATCGCATCCTCAACAGTCAAGTACACAACCGAATGGCGATCCAGGAATCCGGCTCAACAGTAAACGGCGACCAATTTCGTACAATACTCAATGTGTTGAGCGAACAATGATCTTGGGTTTGATTATTTTTATATGTTCCACTGTTTTGCTACTTGAATCGGTGGTATTGATACTACACTTCAAAGAAACTACTTGTCACAAAGCCGTTAAGATGAGAAAGATGATAGATAAAGCATATATTGTTTGTACCACCGCGTCCTTCATTTTGATCGCATATTTTTACCTCTCAATCTTTCGAATTGTCAGAAAGACTGACTCTCGACAGCGTTATTGGGCGCAAAAAGTTCAACAAGTACCCGAGGCGAATCGCCGAGAAGATGACCAGCCACACGAAATTCCAGTCGCGATAACCGAAGCTGCACAAACGATTCAGCAAATTATACCTCACGGGCGTACTCCTTTCGAAGAAGCGCAGAATTACAAGTACGTGAGCTTTTCTGGATCATTTGATGAGCGCACTGCGAATCAGATAGACACCCAAGTCCCTGTGGCAGGTCACATCCTCGCCTACTCTCCAAATTCCAACGTACCTTCACGAAAGTCGTTTTTCCTGCGGAGTCGACGAACAGGTCTTATGCTTTTCACCACCACGATCGTGTTCTACGCGACGTTGTTTCCGTTTCTCTGGGTACACTACAGTTGGTGGCTGGAAGATCATTCCCCCACGCAACCGGAGGGTCAACCGGCACATTCGAAAATGGGCGTACATCATGAATATTATTACGTGAACAATGCGATTAACGTATTCATCTACTCGTTATTCAACACTCGTTTCCGTGAACGTGTGAAGCTTTTGTGTGAGCAATATTTTCAATGTGGCTATTGCAAAGAATGATTCCAGAGGTACCAGATCACATTTTGTTTTGAATCAAATGTGAATAAGTGCATATTTGAGTGAAGTGTATTGTTGAGATGTTTGCCACAATCGGTAGATAACAACCACGATGTACATCGTACTATAATACCGTACTCCGTAGATTTTCAAAGGACTCAACGGTTTGATTAGGGCGGAACAAGCACTCCGATCGGTGGCAAGTGCAAGCCATCCACGTGATGAAAGTTCAACAGCCACAAACAGTATCTGTTCTTATCGTGTTAGACCAAGCTGCCTTAAACTTTGACTTCATTGTTGGCGGTCAAGAGCAAGATCTTTAAACCACATTAGGTTCATGTGCAGAGCCTCTTTTGCTAGTTCCGGATTAGTACGACGAATTT
Source organism: Atriophallophorus winterbourni (assembly GCA_013407085.1). Lineage (NCBI taxonomy): Eukaryota > Metazoa > Platyhelminthes > Trematoda > Plagiorchiida > Microphallidae > Atriophallophorus > Atriophallophorus winterbourni. The sequence continues at coordinate 2,548 of JACCGJ010009178.1, forward strand.
GCCGTTCTTCCCACGGAACTTCCGGATTTATTTAAAACTAAGAGAGATGAGGCGAGCAACGTTTTTTCTACGTCTTGGACGGACATCAGCACTACACGCAGTAACCTGGGTGTGTGCGCACGAGGTGAGTTCAGGGGTCTAAATAATCGGGTCAGCGACGCACGTGAGGTAGTGACGCCTAAGCTTCCGCAAAGGTCATTCCATTGTTTCCTGTCATCTGCTTCGCGTTGCTTTAGCAATGGCGAAGTTGATTCAATGAGATTACTACAAATTACCGTTGGATCTTCAATTTTTGTCTTGTGGGGAATTTTAGTGTTCAAACTCTTAGATCATAGCTTATGCACATCCTTCGATAATTCAGCACTTTCATTCACTTGACTACTGGTCTAATTCACAGAATCATTGGTCGTGCCGAGCTGATAGGAATGGACTTTGGTCGATTTCTGGGTAAATCAGTGTTTCCGCAGTAGTTACAGCTTCCCTGTAAGACTTACGGTTAATGTGGTTAAGGACTGCGATAGATGACTCTTGGCGGGCACTCCGGTGAAATGTGCCAAAACCAATTTTCAAACCACAACCAAGTGTAAAATTGATACAGACAACAGTCGGTACTTCCGAATTCTTCCCCACTTTTACCGAGAGAACCAAACCTAAGTAACATACAAATCTGACCCAGTCGTCTTGGGAAAAGATACGAACAACACCAAAAGAAGTAAACAAGGTTATACTTGAATTACCCTGTTGCATAGGGTTCGCACAACGAACCACGATGTTCAACCACAGAATCACAAAGTGATTCGTGGTCACGCACTCAAGGCGCTTATGGATGACCAAAGTGATGTGTTGCTCACATCCCCATCCCTTATACTCCACTACCGATTTCTGGCTGTTTGCCATCATCAGGTGGAGACAATGAGATTAGGTTCAGTGAGCCTTGAAACAGTGGATAAATGGTAAACAAATGTATACTTAAATGACACTGTTGCATAGGGTTCGTACAACGAACCACGATGTTCAAAGACAGAATCACATAGGGATTCGTGGTCAATCACTCAAGGTGCTTATGGATGACCAAAGTAATGTGTTGTTGAGGATGTGAGCAACACATTACTTTGGTCAACTAAAAGAAGTAGTTTGAATCTCCAAGATTTGAGCTCAAAGCACACAGCCCAAAGCCATTGATGCCACAATACTGCATATGACGAGAGCGCTTCGAAACCTGGCTGAAACCACAAATGAACAGATCGTTTTACTGCCGAAATGTTGAGGAATTCGTCTAGAGTGTGACACAAAACCACCGGGAAGCATAGTGCACAAAAGCTGCAGCAACGATGTTCTACCAGATTGTTTTACACCTATTAATGTCGATGTAGATCCTGAATTTACATCATAAGCTCCATGGATTATCGAATGATCAAACCGTCCGATTTGAGAGGAACAGTCTCTCCCTTAGCGATCACATCGATGAGAACTACTCAGGCGGACGATGTCAATGGCAGGCTGACGGCGTGTCTACGATTAGCAGCTGAGCGTAATATCTGCTCCTCCCCGGCCTGCTTCACACAGTGCATCCAAAGAAAGCGGTCAAGAGCAAGTTTTTCCCAACTCGTAGGGTCACTGTCAAGTGTTTTTTTTATTTGTTTTTAACAATCCTTTAACCGTAGGTGCGGTCTGCACAATGCTCAACTTGCTGATTTCAAATCACCATCGAGTAGATCATTTGGTATACGACCATTTTTCATTATGTACACGTGACCAATCCCGCGTAGACGGTGAACATGCTCGGTAGACCAGCTTTCTGAAGCACTTCAGCAAGCGCTTGTTTGTCCGCCCACGATATGTTTAAGATAAGATGTATGCTTGGTAGATGGAAATCATTCAACGTCCGTTGTTGTCTTGCGTGGATGGTCCAGGTTTCACTACCATACAGTAAAGCATTTCGCATAATATCATCTTCGTATTCACTTGCTTGGATTGGCAGAATATGTGCGATTTAAGCCTAAGCGCCTTACCTTTGGTCTGAAGAAGCTCTTGTGCCAGTAACGAAAGGTTATCAACACACTGTTATGGTATATCTTTCCAAATTCAGCATGCACACACGACGAATTAATACTACGGGGACAATGTAGCCTCCTGTGATAGATGGCTATTTGTTTGCGCTACGATGCATAGCGTTGAAACTCATTTTCAGTGGTCGTTCGAGCTCAACTTTCAAAGTTTCAAGGTTTTTAATGGTCTAAAAAGCAACAAGCTTAACAACAACCATAGGATGGTAAAAAATGAAATGTGCGTGTATAAACAAGATAAGGAATTAGAATAAGCAGTATATAATTTTTCGGGAAACAAATAATGCAATAAAAATTCGTATAATTAGGTTTTAAAGTCATGCAAGCTAGTGTAGTGAGCAACGGTTGAAGGTAAACTGTTCCAAGTAAAACAGACACGGACAGAGTAAAAATACCTTCTACAGTTCAGGCGGGAATGGGGTATGACCAGCACATATTTATGGGTCCGATAATTTCTCGTATCCCTTCGCGTGAATAAATCCTGTAAAGGGTGGTTCGAGGTATGGGATGATTTGTAAAGTAGGATAGGGTCTCCTCTGATTCGTCGAACAGAAGGTCCTTGTAAAATATTTGTTTATGCGAATTTTCGTATGTAATTCTCCAACATTATTCTCAGGTGGTGTTGCTTCTTTCTGTTCCGTCAATATCCCCTTGCACACTGTTTTTCTGACCTGCTTTACGGACCCTTTTGCTTTAAACTCTCAAAATCAAAAGGATCGGTAGGCCACGCTTTCACGGTCTGTATTCGTACTGAAAATCAAAATCAAGTGCGCTTTTGCCCTTTTACTCTACGCCAGGTTTCCGTCCTGACTGAGCTCACCTTGGGACGTTTCATTGATTGTCAAATACAATCAAAAGATGGCGAGAGAGGTTCTTTTATTTGTTGAATTTCTGTTTGGTCAGAATGTCAAATTGGTTCAAACCACATTAATCGGATCAAATGAGATGTGTGTGACTAAAGTTCAACCGCGATATTTACTTTCATTCATGAATAAGTGTTACGCATTTAATCTCGCGTAGTTCACCTCTTCTCTTTCCACTTAAGTGCTCTTATGATTGCTGTCAAATTGTGATACTTTTCAATCGCTTGTACCACATCTATCATAAGGTCTTCAACATTATATTTATTAAAGTATTCGAATAAATTGCGAGTACCAAGAAGCGTAGTAATCAATTACAAAGCGTGAAACAAACGTTTCCCATTTTTTTGGCGAGATAAATACCCCGGTTCCAGTTACCATGAGCAAACTTCGCTAAACGTTTTATACATGGATAGTTTAACGTAGACGGCTTTTGAAAAGCTAGGCGTCAGCCTATCAACGCGTTTCATGCTCATAACATCTCACAGGATTCCGAGCGAGCGATTTCTTCAAGAAAAAGGTTCCAAGTGAAAGAAAATACTGACCAAGAAAAATTTACAACGAATATCCAATTGAAGTTAAATGTTTTCGTGTTCGAGTAAGGCCATTGGGCTTTAGCAAGTGTTTAATGGGATGGTTTTCTGTATGCAACATTTTGAATGCCAACAAGAGGTCACTCCGTATCCGCCGTTGGGTAAAATCATGTAGATTTAATTTTAACATTCGTTCTTTGAAAGGCAAATTTCTGTAACGGGACACAAACTTTGTTGCACGATGATAAATCCTGTCAAGTGTTTTGATATCCTTCCTCAGTCATGGTACCCAGGCTTTGATGGAATATTCCATAACAGGACGTATATACGTATTAATTAACCGGGGTAGGGATTCGTGCTTAAAAATCCTGAATATTCTTTTTAGAAGACTCAAGACACCGCAGGCTTTATTGTGCACTGTCCGGCAATGATGTCCAGGCTTAAGGTTGAACGGGCACCCAGATACTGAGTTTTTTTCTGCGGTGGTCCAGACCAAATTTTGTGTGGTGCAGAAATTTTCTAAGCCGTAGCATTTTACATTTCGCAGGGTTAAATGGTAACTCATTTAACGACGCTTCCTCAATGTTCGATGGGATGAGCGAGTATCGAATGACCAGGTTCGCCACCATTGTTTTGACATCCCTCGCCTGAGTTCGATATTGCGACAACACCGACTGAGATGGTTTGGCCACATCCTGAGACGATCGGACGCTGAACTAACCAGCGTGACATTATCACCGACACCCTACGCAGAATGACATTGTCGTCGCGAAGGACAAGTGAATAATTGGCTCGCCACCGTGAGATCGGATGTGGAGCTGCTTGGTCTACGATCGGTTTACGGAATTCGCACGTGGGACTGAACATGGATTCTGACTGCCGAACGTGGGTGGCTTCAATCTATGACATCAGCGAAGCCGACTCATCCTCCAGGAGGAGATAGTCGCACAAAGTGATAGGAGTTCAACTGGCTAAAAGTCCATGCTGATTCACGACCTTCTCCATTCTTCATTATCGTACTTTAGCCTGTCCCCTAGTAAGGCACCACTCGCTTCCTTTACGTTGGTGCGAACCACGCTTAGTTCATGGAGCGAATGTACACTATGTGCCTGTCGCTTTCGCTGGTTGCGGGACGTTTCATCCGCCTTTGATCGAATAGCTGTCATGTCCGCTTTCGAAGTATTTTGCAACGTGACTTTTGGTTTTGAATCAGAGGGTTTTCGCTGCACCTACCGATGAGCAGGTGGCTTGGTCTCCGTAACTTATTGTACCAGTGAAGTTTTGGTCCTTTAACTGTCGCATTTATATAGGTGGAGTCTTGATGAAAAGAACGCTCTTTAAAACTCTCCAGCACATTTGCGAAGATGCAACTTTTATTTGACTTGTATTACCGTCAGTGGTTTCCGATTTATCGAAACCTATACGATAAAAATGAGAATTCTGAGTGGTGATCAGTATCTCTACCGACGCCCTCAACATTTGTATGCCGAGATCTAAGCTCAGCATCTATCATCCAGGTTGTTGCCCTGGACACTTATTCGAGCAGCTACATCTGCGTTTGGTTTAGTTCAACAAGTCCATACACTCAAGTTTGTACGATCTGTCAAGATTGTGTCTATGTTCAGTGCTTTTCTTTAAGATTTAAGATTTATGGTGAAAAAGATAGCCGTACAATACCATACGTAGAAAGGCAAACAACTCGTCACCTTATTAAACGTGGAACATGAGCATCAATGCCGTCAAATCAAGCACTAAACGAAAATCAACATCAAATGATTTTGTTTAAACTGGTCCGATCGATAGCGATGTTGGTCAAGCTAATGATAGATCACAAAATAATCGCTTGCGGACGCACAAGATCAGCTCCAATATATTTTGATTGCGATCGCATCGGCTGTCTTCAAATGTTGGTTCGGAGAGGGTCATTTTCAGCGCACATACCCACAACCCGCCGGTTCTTTACTAATTTGACGCTTTTACAAATATACGAACGCTGAATCCCCATCGAAATCCAATTCGAATAGTATTTCAACTTTCCGGTTTGGAAGAGACGTGCTTCTGTCACCCGGCTCTCAAGGTCTTGACCCACTGTCGACTACCAAGAAGAAGGAGATGGGCAGTTAAACCAACTAAAACAGTTGTAATTAAGATTAAAGATGGAAGAGTTTATGCTATAAAAGCCTAAAGCTGTACAACACCATAATATATTCACTAGGAAGTTCGACTGTTTTGTAGTTAGAATAAATGTCATGTATTGTCTCGATATGATGGAAAAATAATCGTTGGGACAAATAATGCGTGAAGTTGCATAATTAAGTTATATAATCGAGTTTTAGGGTGGAATTATTGAGCATAAATATATCAAGTGTGTTCTGAAAATCGTTTCACTAGATGTCCAAAGTGTGTCGGCCGTGTACATGATTTGTTTTTGTAGAATCACAACAAAATCCACAAATAAAAGTACAGATTAGCCATGGAAAAAAGCCGGATGACGGGTTAGATTAAAAACAAACGAAAACCACTGACGTGTAGGTAAGTGCATAACAAGACAAACGGGAGTTCGTTGTCAGGGTTGAATGTAGGTCATCCATTGTTGGCATTCAGGGTGGAATTGTTTTCCAATGTTGAATTGACTCATATTAGTTCTGATCATGTGACGGTTCAGGGATATATCTGGAAACTTTTACCAACAGTTGCTCTGACGCATATGATCATCATCCAAACATTTTCCTCATTGACGTTTTCGGACTGTTTTCCTTCATGAGATGTCAGAGAAAAATTGTTGACTATCAAAAATGTTCATGGTTTAACTTGCAAGCTACTGTTGAATAATGTTTGCACAACATACTTGTGTATACACACGTGTAGACGGGGTTAACATCATCGGATTTTGCATCCTTTTCTAACACACATATCACGACAGATTTTACGCTGCTTGCGCTCAACCTACAAGGACAATAATATCAGGATCCGCATGCGGTTGAAACAGTAGAAGGATGGTAAACAAGTTGCGCTTGTGTGCCATTGTTTGTATTAAACCCATGACCGTTAGGAAAAATATGCATTTCCATCAGATACAACCCACGCCCGATTTCCTGCTGTTTGCACTCATCGGATATGAACAGTAGGATCAGGATCAGCATGCGCTTGAAACATTGGAAAAATGGTAAACAAGTAGCGGTGTATGCAACCGTTGGGTAAGGTTGGTACGACCAAACTATACAATCACATGAAATTTTACGATGAAATTGCACGTTTTTATAGATTTTGAAAGCGTCCATGCGTTACAAAGTCCACTTCCCCCAATAAGGATGAAAACCAAACGAAACTCAACATAACAACCAATGCGTATCGAAAATGACTATACCTCCAACATATTACACAATTTTGAACATTCGAACAATGTAACACATAAAACGCATTGCTGCACCGCGTCATATGTTATAAATTATAGTAATTACTTCACAGAAATTCATTTTTGTTGATGTCAAAATCTTGTCGTGTTTGTGATAAATTCATTTCAAAATCAACGTGATGCAAATTACAACACCAATAATTCGACCCCATATTTGAATGCAATCATAAATTTTCCAAATTGCGACATTTTCGTTCCCATTTAAAATATCGCGCTGTTTCGTAAAAAACATTCTTGTTGACAGTTAATTTTCTGCCATCTCACTTAAACATTTCGGGGAACCCGAGGATATTTGTTATTTTGTTTCCCACCTAGACACCCACCTAGAGTGCCGATGGCATTTAATCTTAACATTTGACGGCTTGTCAACTGATGAATGGTCTGGTTTCGCTTGTTTGAAACGTCATACGAATTGGGCGCCTAATATGAAAGATGACAACTTTCGTTTTACCACTCACTGAAGAAACTATTTCAGAATTCGCGTCTTGTCGAAAAATTCGATTCGAACATGGGAAGTTGTAAAACTATCATTAGCCAATATATTTTGGCGCTCACATCCCCATCCCTTACACTCCACTGCGGGTTTCTGGCTGTTTGCCGTCTTCAGGTGGATACAGGAAGATCAGGTTCAGTGAGCCTTGAAACAGCGTTATAGTTGTAAACAATGGTATACTTGTATGCCACTGGGTTATAGGGCTATTACATAGAACCACGACGTTCAAATACAGAATCACATAGTGATTCTTGGTCAGGCACTCTAGACGCTCATGGATGACCAAAGTATGATTTTTCTTTCCTTGAGGAGAAGCTACCTTGCTGATCGCTATTCAACAGTACGTATCGATGGTGTAATGTCTAGGGACATCGAATCCACTGGTGGTGTCCCAAATTGTGCGGATCTTGATCCGCTTCTCTTTTTGGTCTACATCAATGACCTTCTGAAACTCGCGGATAATGCGAAACTTCGCATGCGAATCAAGTAACGAGTGAACTGTCTGTTCTTCCAGAACTATTTGAGTATATTGAGCAGCTGGTCACAGCGAAAAGCTTTCAATCAACTTCAGAAAGTGTAAAATGTTGCTGATTGGTAAGAATTTCCGATTCTCCTACAAATAAATCCAGCGTTTGGATTTGTGGAATTCTCAAGGGCAACATAAAACGGGGAAGCCGTGTACCACCGAGCTAACTGCTATGCTTCGACGTATTTTTGGACATTTTTTTCACAATCACATTACTTCTAAAGTGGTACCAAATGTTTGAGATGAAAGCCATCTTTAAAATTTTGCTCAATTACATAATCAAATAATGAGTTCAGTCTAAGCTCTTGGACTTTGAATTATGTAATATTGATTAGGCTGTACAGATATGTGTGTTAATAATGATATTATTATCGATTCATAACAATCTTTGCTAAAGCTTCTAAACAGTCGATGTCGACACGGAATGTACATCATAAGAGCATGAGGTTTTTATACTCCATGGATTTTGAAATGAATAAACAGTCCGATTCGAAAGAAACAGTCTCTCCCATCCATACATGATGGAGCAGTCGTAGTGATTTGATTCATAAGCCGAATGGAACACAGTCCTTAAATCAGTTCGACAAAATCTTGTCTCCTCAACATGTTCCGTAATACACAACTATTTTCAATTCTGCGGGTCCGTTCGATCGAAAACCAAATAATCGTAAGAATAGTAAGAAAGAAATGCCGTATCCATTGGAATCAGACATCCCCTTGCTGGGAAAAACAAACTTACCCTAATTATTTGCCCCGAATCGTGTGAATCTAGCGTGTGGATAAGAGGAACAAAGACATCTGCCATTATTAATCGTGAACAAGCTATGCGTAGAAAATGTTCAACAATTCTTGTTTTGTCTGTAAAGCAACTCAAAATCGATTTTCAAGATTCAAGATTTATGTTTGAAAAAGCAATTAACTTTACAATAACCATAGAGTCGAACTATAGGTACAAATGTATATATATGTATAAATAAAATCAAAATCAATGGGACGAAGATAGTTTATTATTAGTTCGGGGCAAAATTCAGATTAGCTCTCATATAATCGTCAAGTTTCGGATTGAATATAGTTAAACTGTTTGAGCTTACCAAATCAGCAGGTAGGGAATTCCAAACAAAGCGCACACGCACCGAATAAAAATACATGCGGCAGTTCCGTTTGGAATGTGGTATTTCCAACTTGCAACCATGGCCACGGCTGTTGCTGAATGTTCGAAGGTGGAATATCAAGTTCAGGGGATGGGAAAGAGTAGTAAGTTTTTCGAATGCGAGGATGAGATCACATCGCATTCTCCTTTGTGCAAGTGTCCTCAGCTCCAGTCGTCAGAGTCGCCTGGCGAATGGCATATTTTGGAGTCCAATGACAAGCTTAGAATCTCGTTGATATATATATATATATAATATATATATATATTTAGGATATATTGCTAAAGTCTTACAAGGCCGCGCAAGTTTTAGCTGATAATGTACTTCGAATCTAAATGGGGGCTCCGCAAGGGAAGATCAACCGTTGACATGATCTTCTCCCTGAGACAACTTCAAGAAAAGTGTCGGGAACAGCGTATGCCATTATACGCTGTTTTTTATTGATTTAACTAAGGCATTCGACTACGTCAGCAGGGAGGGTCTCTTCAAAATGCTCGATCTGATAGGCTGCCCCCCAAGGCTGCTCAGACTCGTTATTTGTTCCACTCAGGCATGAAAGGCTCAGTCCATTTTAACGGTTGCAGTTCAGAAGCATTTGAAATTCGCCGAGGCGTCAAACAAGGGTGTGTTCTTACTCCCACGCTCTTCGGCATTTTCTTTGCTCTGCTTCTGAAGCACGCTTTTAAGACGAGAACAGAAGGCATTTACATACGCACGCGAAGTGATGGCAAGCTTTTCAACCTGAACCGGTTGAGAGCACAAACAAAAGTACGGGATGTGATAATCCGTGACCTGTTGTTTGCCGACGATGCAGCCTTTATTGCTCACTCCCAAGAGAACCTACAGTCGCTAATGGACTGTTTTTCGTCGGCATGCAAAGACTTTGGTCTAACAATCAGCATGAGCAAGACCAAAGTCCTTGGTCAAGGGACTGTATCGCCACCAATCATCGCTGTTGGAAACTGTCAGCTTGAACCAGTACATCATTTCACATATCTCGGTTCAACCATTGCGGATAACCTCTCGCTAGACACGGATATTGATAAGCGGATTGGCAGAGCAGCTGTCATTTTGTCCCGATTGAACTCTCGTGTTTGGGGTAACCGCAAGCTGACTGTAAAGACAAAGATGATGGTTTACAGAGCGTGCGTACTAAATGCTTTACTATACGGCAGTGAAACCTGGGCCACCCACGCAAGACACGAACGGAAGCTGAATGCTTTCCATCTACGAAGCATCCGTCGTATCTTGAACATATCGTGGATGGACAGAGTGACTAACGCTGAAGTGCTTTCAAAAGCGGGTCTACAGAGCATGTTCACCCTATTACGTCAGCGCCGCCTGCGGTGGCTTGGTCATGTCTATAGAATGGAAAATGGTCGTAGTCCGAAAGATCTACTCTACGGTGAGTTGCAATTAGGAAGTCGACCATTGGGCAGACCGCACTTGCGGTACAAAGATGTTTGCAAAAGAGATATGAAAGCTCTTGACATTGACTCCGCGAACTGGGATGAACTTGCTCTTAACCGCTCACTTTGGAGGCATTGTGTAAAGCGTCGACTGCAAGCCGGGGTGGAGCAAATGCAGCTCCTAGATGCTGAACGCAGATCACGCCGCCGTCGTGCAACTGATGGCATACAACAGAGTTCTGACATCGTTGCAAGCGCTGCGGAGAGATTGTGCCTCCCGAATCGGATGTTTACTCGTCAAAAAGTTCAAAACGATGAAGTCAGGGCGATTGTGATATACATCCATGGTCGACATCGACCGACGGAGGCCAACAACAACAACATTGCGATTAAATATCCACGACTCGTAACCTGAAAAATGCTGCCAAGTTGAGAAAACCCGACAAATATGTAGTTCGTAGTTCATTCAAACAAACGGTCATCTTTTCGAATACCGGTGTTCCCGAGGTTAAAAATCAATAATCGGCAATCAAACACGGACATTAAATATCGATTCAGTACATGAACACCCGTGACTAACACGCCTTAGATTGAATTGTTGAACAGCGCTCACTGTTGACGTAGTATTTGAGACTAACAGAAATCAAGGTGCTTCAAAACAATATAGGATTGCTCGATAATTTGAGAAAAATTATGTTATGTCACGGTCTATTCATTTTCATTAACTTACGCTTAAGTCACGTACCAGTTCTGTTGTATATTAAATTGTCTACATCAAGGGCACTCAATCACGTTTTCAAGGTAATTCAAGGTTTTTATTGGTCTAAAAAGCAACAAGCTTAACAACAACCATAGGATGGTAAAAATTGAAATTTAAGTGTATAAACAATATAAGAACATAGATTAAACAGTATATAAGTGTTCTGGAAACGAATAATGCAATAAAATTCGTCTAATTTCGTTTTAAAGTCATGCAAGCTAGTGGCGTGAGCAACGGTTGAAGTTAAACTGTTCCAAGTAAAACAGACACGGACAGAGTAAAAATACCTTCCACAGTTCACGCGGAAATGGGGTACGACCAGCACATATCATGGGTCCGATAATTCCTCGTATCCCTTCTCGTGAATATATCCTGTAAGGGATGGTTCGGGGTATGGAATGTTTTGTTAAGTAAGCTAAGGTCTCCTCTGATTCGTCGATAGGGAAAGTCGAACAGATTCAGTTGAGCTATCCTTTCTATATATGGTTTGTTTCGCATGCTGAGAACTAGTTTTGTTGAGCGGTGATAGATTTGCTGCATAAGTTCCACATCCCTCTTGAGCCACAGAGACCATGACTGCACACCGTATTCCATGACTGGTCTCAAGTATGTATTCATGATCCTTGGGAATATCTTCGGCGAAAATTCCCCAAATACCCGTTTGAGTAGATTTAGAACACGTGTTGCTTTGCTGTTAGTTTGAAGTGATGTTTTTAAACTGAAGCATATCCAGACACCCAAATCTTTTTCTTCACTGCAATTTTTAAGGACATGCGAACTTATGTGACATGTGAACTCTACTCGATTCCCCACATTCAGGATCCTGCATTTGTTGAAGTTAAACGGCAGTTTGTTCTTCAACGACCAGCTGTGAAGCGTATCAAGATCCTTTTGTAATAGCAGACAGTCTTCTGGACTACGAATGCTGCGCCAAATCTTTATGTCGTCGCAAATAACGAAATGTTACATCGAACAATTTCCGGTATTTCATTGACATAAACCAGAAAGAGTATCGGACCAAGGACTGAACCTTGGGGAACTCCGCTAGTTGCTGCGATTGGTTTGGATAATGCACCATCAAAACGTACCTGGTTAGTGCGATTTGTTAGGTAGTCATTTAGCCAATTCAGCACTTTCCAGTGATATCAAGCCTTCCAAGATTCTGCAGTAGTAGGGAATGGTCAACACGATCGAATGCTTTTGATATATCTAAGTAGCATGCGTGTATTGCTTGTCCTATATCTTGCGATTCATTGGAAGTGCGTGGTTGCTTCCTGATTTGCACTAGGTGTTCGATTGTTCCACTACTATGTTCTCAAGATGTTTACCCCATGTGTACTAGCGAGCAACACTTTCAGTTGATTTTATATGCACTATTCGTCGCGATCTTCCTAGTGCCTCAATAATATTATATATATATATATATATATATATATATATATGTTTGAGATACTTTACTGAGGGGCAGAACGTTCTGACTGTGATAGACGTAACTCGTATTCCTGCATTATTCAACATTCAGTTTCACGCATGATATGTTCATATATTCTATTTCAAATTGAATCCCACCCACTCCGAGAAATATGATTCGGTGTGGTTTCTACCCCATTAAGAGTCATCACACAAGAAGCTTTCAATGTCTTTGGCGTATTGTTAGGTAGCAAAGCGTCTAAAACAGTAAATGTACATATTAACTAATTGCCATATTTTTCAGTTTGCGTTTAAAAAAGTCGCTAGTTTGCAGCTCAAGATTTAATGAATTATGTGGTGACGGAATTGCTTAATGGGATTACCCAGGAATACATTATGTACCGATGGTTGATAAGCTTGAATATATTTTCTGTTTTAGCATTTTATTCGAAATCAACTTAAAGCGTGAATCGAACATATGCAAGATGGGCTTTCATACCTACCAGATGGACGAAGGATTTTTAAGTTATACACTATTCCGCATAAATAGCCTTTTTATTATCAATTTGGAGCGCAAACATTAAATCTTTCGAACTATACTTCTGTTAAAAACCTTTATGTTTTTTATCAAGTGATTGAATTTTTCATTAACATGAAAGTGTAAACGTGTGTCTAAAATGTTTCCTGTCATTTGAAAAAGTTGAAGTATAACATAACACATGTCCCGAAGTCACAATGAAATGTATGTTAAAGTATGGCGTTGCTCGCATACCGCATTTACATAACACAACCGGTTTCTGGCTGTTTGCCGTCATCAGGTGGTGACAGTAAGATTATTTTCAGTGAGCCTTGAAACAGTGGATAAGTGGTAAACAAAGTTATACTTGAATGTCACTGTTACATAAGGTTCGTAAAACGAACCACGGTGTTCAAACACAGAATGACATAGTGATTCCTGGTCAAGTGCTCAAGGCACCTATGGATGACCGAAGTAATGTGTTGCTCACATCTTCCGCACTTAAAGACCACTACCGGTTTCTGGCTGTTTGCCGTCATCAGTTGGAGACAGTAAGATTAGGTTCAGTGAGCCTTGAAACAGTGGAAAAGTGTAAGCAAAGTTATGCTTGAATGCTACCGTTGAAATCAAAAATGTGTTGTTTATATGAGACTTGTAATACTGCTGAATTTCTCGAAATAATAGCTGCTCGTGAATTATTATAATCACATTTATCTTGTTGATATTAAAGGTAAATTTTGTGTGGATATTTTCATCTCGGATTTGTACATCATTGGTTCTTCTAATATTAGTCTTATCTGAAATTTCGAATAATTTCGAACAAAGATCGAATTGAATTGAAAGATGTATCTTTTTTATTCTTACAGTACTTTTGTTTGAAATCATGCAGTGATCAGCCATCTAGTGCGACAAGCGATCGGTATTGAATGTTCGTTTAAACAACATCGATGACATTTATTAACTTACCTTGGACGGCCATACAATTCATAATAGTGCGTCATTTCCTCAATTTCTTTCTGTTTCATAAGTGCCGCCAATTCTTGCAACAATTTGAGTTTATTCTCCAAATTCTCACCATCGACAGATTCACATTTTGTTCGCTCTGTAATGCAAAACAGTAACAGCACAAAGTAGAATATAAGTTGAAACGAAAAGTTTCCACCTTGCATGTTGAGCAGTCATCGGGATAATAGCGAGATTGGTTTAAATATGATATGGTAAATCCGAGAGTAATTTGATTGGTTAAAAATTGTCCAATGAGGTTGTGAAAAATTGTTTACGTATAAGCGTGGTTATAACAACATCAGAAACCATTTTTAAAACTCCAGGATGTATCGTTGATCGAACGTAATTTCTATAGTATAGTTTTAGCCCAAAATCGTTGGATGAGGATTTGGGAGCAATCCAGCATTTATAAGTTATTTATATTTATTAGACTACTTATTGTTCGTGTTGAAATAGATGATGATAACAACAAATTACCTGTCCCATCTTCGGATCTGTGAGAAATCTATACGTAAAATCTCTTCTAAAATATTAAAAAAGATATAAGAAGAAGAGATTTGGAATAACATTTCATCTTTCAATGTATGTTTAGCCAATTGTGTGAAAGCAAGAAGATCGGTGATGCAATTTCATCGTTATTTCTGTTATAGATGCAGTCTGTTCTGCTTTTCGAGTATCATATACTAGATAATGACGTTTGCTTAATTCATTGGACTGTTGCCAAATATTCCAAACAGTCATCGTTACTGCATTGCACAGATTGTTGTTGCTGTTGTTGTCCGTAGCTTGTTCCTCACATGAAGCTAAATTTCATGTTTGAAATGTGAATTTATCCTCGAAATTGCATCATCGAAGTCAGTTTTAGACAATCAGGGAGATGATCCTGAAAGTTTCTGGATCCAGAATTTGATGTCGCGAATAGCGTGCGTGCCATGGTATGTATTTCGTACTTTTGAAGATCGTATTCATCCGTCGCTCTCAGTAGTGAAATGATATTGGCAAGTCCTCATGAAAAGAAGGCGACGGGAGGTTGTGTTAACCGTATATTATGGAACATATTGTAAGAGCAAAACGAACTTACATTCACCTAACAGATGACATGGCGAGTAATTGATAAGTTAAAACCTGCGTTTACAGTAAAACAGCATTAACACGTAGGGGCAATGCCAAACCCTCAATGTCTTGTGTGATACCCGGTCAAGGAAAAGGCTTTAAGAGCGCACAATATAGAACATTTGGATGAAACTGTTTGAGATGGATAGCAGAAGCACAGTGGTCTCTTTCATTTTAACCCGCTAAGTAGGAAAATACATTTGAATGTTTAGAACCAATTGGTACTGAGTGCATCCATTATATTGCATTTACATTAACTCTTATATGCTTTTCAAACATGAGTCAAAGATGAAGTTGATGAATGTACAGACACTACAACACAAAGCAAGTAAATATTAGAATGAATAGACGAATTTGTGATTCTGGTTAGTTATCATATCGGCCATAGCTACAGTAATGGTCTCGAGTGTTTACTCAGTCGGTAAATAATGTCCTCTGAAAGTTGGGGAGGAGAAGATACAGTTCTTGGCTGCTGAACGAAGATCACGCCGCCAGCGTGCAACTGACGCTCTACAACGAGTTCTGCATATCGTTGCAATCGCTACGGGAAGAGATTGTTCCTCCCGAATCGTTTTTATTTTTCAAAAAGTTGTAAAACATGAAAATTCATGCGATTGTGATGTACATCCATGGTCGATATCGACCAGAGGAGGCCAACAAAAAATAATGTCCTATTTTAGAATATTACTCAAGTTTAAATCTCAGCAAGATCCACTTAAATTTCACTATGGTGGCGTTGACTACACGTGTAAAAACTAGCATAGTTTCAGCTCCTCATTCCACTACATCCCCGAGATGGCTTTGTCCTACTGCTTCAATCACCATCACCAATATGGTTGGAAATTGTAGCGAAATTTGGTAAGTAATAAATGTTTTGATCTGTCGTATCGTAGATCAAATAATATGAGACAATTTCTTCAAAAATGAGGCCTATTTAATACCACCGACGCATTCAAATATTTATTATTTCTCATCCAGTTGGCATGGCCAAGCAAAACGTTTCAGCGAATTTTCTCGATTTGATAAGCACAAAATTCTAATTTGATATATTTAAAACCACTGGGTAACGTGCTAGGCTGTCTCCATTCTATTTTAACATCCTTTTGACACCCAAATATGGAGAAGAACTAAGAAAAAACACATTCTTTTAGCGACGCTACATCACAATTGGCATGGATATCCTGCTGGCTGAACCGTCAAATGTTACATACAACTAAAGACTGTAACTAGTGGAATTCTCTAAGTCGGCACAGCCAGTCTGCTTGAGTAGGTTACCAGTGATCAGATACTGTAATGGCTAAAGGATATGTTCGAAATCGTTGCTCATTGACAGTCTTGAACTATGTATCCTTCTGGCGTGTTTGCTTAATCTTGTATGGTGTTAAATGGAGTGATGAGGAAAGCTTGTTATGATGCATGGCAGTGAAAGCCTCCACGAAGCTGTACTCATTCATGAAACTTGATTGAATTTCAGTTCTATTAGAGATGTAACCACCTGATCCCCGTTTGTTTGTACTTAAATTTCGTAGCTCGTTAAGTCCCGTACTTCGCCATCTTTTATGATTTTTTTCATAATTGTATGTCAGTGAAGCATCCAGCACATGACACCGGCGTAATGCTGTTACTGATGATAATGATAACGATGATATTGATGATGGCATTTCCGAAAGGGCAAAACCGCCGTGGGATTCAAATTTGTACCGTCCAATTGAAATCCTAAGCATTGTGCTACCGCAATTTTATTTATTCAACACGAGAGGTCTTGAATACCATTAAACATTTCGAAATTTGAATATTTTGTGGATTGCAATTGTGTACCGCGTGTAACTTAACGAGAAATGTTTATTACAAGATTATTGTTTGAAATCATCCGTTTCGTTCTGAGGGGTATATCATTCTCAATTGCCTAATGGAAATCTAATTTATTTACAATTTCATGTAGAAAATTTGATTATTGATAGTTGAGCAAGAGTCATGCTCTTTAAGTATGACAGATGATGTCTGATAATGCTATACCCGGAAATCATATTAGCTAGACCCACTCCGAGGAAAATAGGTTACCATCGAGAATGAAATTATGCACTTTGTCGGGAACAATCTAGGTTCATATATAATCGGCTTATCTAGGGAAGTGCTTGAATTACTTGGGTTGAAATATTATAAATAACTATACATTACTACTTCATTACTCTTGTAGTTCTTTGTAATCAAATTCCCGATTATCAGCTCAAATGGTAAAAAGGATATATGAATTGGTCAAATATAGGAGAGGAAAAATTTAAGTAGCAAAAAATGTAATCCAAGATGATAAAAATCATTTATTTGCTCAAATCACTCAAACTTCTGCGGAAGAAACGTCATAAACTCAAAAACCTAAAGAATAGGTAAATTTTAAACATGTCAATCAACAATGTAGTACGTTTCGTAATACGGGATAACATAGTTAGCATATCTGTTTATTAATTTATCTATAAATCTATGTATGTATGTATGTATCTATCTATCTGTCTGTCTATCTATCTATCTATCTGTCTGTATATCTATCTATCTTTCTATCTATCTAAGTCTCTCTATATTTACATGCATGATCACACATTTTAAGAAACATTAATATGCCGACTCATCAACGATGTTTGTATTTAGCTCCGTTGATAACCTCGTTTGTAATTCAACCAAAAACTATTATGTCAACTTCACATATCAAATCTGAATAACACAATTGGTTGTGTAATCTTAGTTGATGACCGTACACTTGTATTAGTGCAAAAACCGAACCTCGCCAGTTATTATTGCGCTAGTTATTGCAAAACAAACCTGAAAGTGTTCATCCAACTTATCCACATAGTCGCAATTATACCGATTAACAATACATGATTGTCTATTAAACGGTGAATGAATTAGAGTAGTTTTTGTGTAACGATTCACTTCTGACACAGAAGCTTCGTCAGACCAAGGGTGATAGTCAGGACAGGGAACAGGGAATAGTTAATTAGATTTTGTTTTTCTTCAAAAATAGCCTTAGCCCCGTTAGTTATGTACTTTTACGTGTCAACTGACCTTGACCGTGTCACTTGTATCAGATTGTTTTGGATAAACACTGTGAGGAAAATGGACCACTGATCCTGGTCATTCCCACGAGACGTGACACACTGTGGGCGTACTATAGGCTGTTTAGCGGTAAGGTCAAATAAGTGGTGGTGGGTTGACTACTACTTAATCATGTTCCCTGTCCTGACTATCACCCTTGGTCTGACGAAGATTCTGTGTGAGAAGTGAAACGTTACCCAAAAACTACTCTAACCGATTGCACTCAAATTCCTTGGCATTATGAATACACGATCGGTCCCAAACATATTCCAATCGATTGGTGAATGATTTAATCACATCGTTTGATCTGGAGTGCCTTAAAATTAGCCATTAGTTATTAAAGAAACGGATCTATTCGACTAAATTTTAAAGATTCTTTTAATTCTTTATCTTGTCCGAATTTTGTACTGGTCTTGCAACGTTCGAGGATTGCACCAAGACACTAGACCAAGGTGAGTCTGTACATGCTTGCTACATCGATATTTCCAAAGCTTTCGATAGAGTCAACCATAACATGCTAATAAATAGGCTCGAAACTGAGGGAATAACAGGAATGTTGCTAAATTGGATAAGGGACTATCTTACCGATAGACACGTACATGTTCGCGTTAGCAGCACCCACTCTAGAATAATAAGCGTCACAAGTGGAGTTCCGCAAGGCTTGGTGTTTGGACCTCTTCCGGTCTTAGTGTAAATTAACGATATGGTGGAGGATATTGGATGTAACTTGATACTGTGTTCCCATGACATTAAAATATTGAAATGTTTCAGGTCTGATAATGACTGTATGGCATTACAACGCGATGTGTGCACCTTATTTCGTTGGTCCCAGTCAAATGAGTTGCCATTTAACCCTGCAAAATTTTAAATGCTACGGCTTGGAAAATCTCTGCACCACACGTGTCAGCATGGCAGGCAAGATCTCGTCTAGACCACCGCAGAAACGACCTCGGTATCTGGGTATCGTTTAGCCTTAAGCCGGGATATCATTGCCGGACAATGTACAAGAATGCCTGCCGTATCTTGAGTCTCTTAAAAAGGATTTTCAGGATTTTCACGTCCGAAACCTTACCGCGGTTAATTATTATGTATGCACGTCCTGTTATTAAATATGCCATCCAAGTATGAGCACCATGACTGAGGAAGGATATCGAAAAACTTGGCAAGATTTATCATCGTGCAACAAAGTTGGTTTCCCGTTACATAAATTTTCCTTCTAAAGATCGAATGTTAAAACTAAATTTACACGATTTTACCTAACGACGGATACGGAGTGTCCTTTTGTTGGCATTCAAAATCTTGCTTACTGAAAATGATCCCCTTAAACAGTTGCTAAAGCCCAACATGGAAACATTCAAAGGCTTTAATCATTCAGCATTCTCGATAGAATAATCGTCGTAATTTTTTCTCGATACGAATTTGCTTAACTTGGAACATTTTACCTGAAGAATTCGCACGCTCGAAATCTTTTGCGGTTTTCGCTTATAAGCTCGATGAGTAGATGACTGTTCCAATTGATTTTCGAGATATTTCATATTTTTACTCCATATAACTCGCCATCCTACGGTTATTGTTAAGCTTATTGCATTTTCAATCGTAAAACGTTTTGAGTTCAGAGTTTAATCTTGTTGTTGGCCCAAACTTCAAGAACACTCAATTCAGTGTTTCAAAATCTTTCGATCTGGCAACAGTCTATCAATTATCGTGTAAGTCATCTTCAAAATTTCGGTTGCAAATAAATTACTGTTTCACGGTAATTCTGTCTTTTGCATTTTTCAACTGGTTGCATGGTAATTTTCGTGCTTCGCGTAGTTGAGAATCTTCCATAGAAATTGCAACATGACATTTTTCACCAGAAATTGAATTGTTACTGAAACCAAAATCTTCTTTATTATACCTGAAATAAAGCACTGTTTTTACGGGCTTTACAATAATATATTTGCACTGAAAATGGTTTCAATCTGTTTGCAGTCAGAACTCATGATTTTTATGGTAGGAAAAAGCAAACACTTGAACATAAACCACAGGATGATGAAAATCATGAAAATGGTTTTGAAAGATTTAAAGGCTTTATTCGTGATTATCTGAAATTTAGGCTTCCCTTTATTCCCTAATACAAACGAAAAACGCGGTTCACAAAATATTCGGAAATGAATAGAGATAGTCAACAGCTTGTAGATTGACATGTATTGATCTAACTTGGAACCTTCCGATAGTACGATCTCTTCTGACAAGGTATTCAAATTGAAGAACACAATTTGCCCGCGGAGAAATTACGGCAACTATCCGATTGCGTATGTGGCGAGTATGTATGCATGTTGAAGTAATTTCCTAATACTTTAATTATTGATTTAGATGGTCAATTTTGGTGTGAATAAGTTTATTGTTTAACGGTGGCTGACTCCGTATGCGTTGCTGTGAAAAATGTTGCATTTCATCAGTTTCCGAAATACCTAACAGTAATGTGTTTAAACAATGTACACCAGTGTGCAGCTTTCTATGCATAGATGGCTTACCCTCGGGTCGTTTTGTTCTCATTCATCCGAGAAAGAAAATGAATACTGCGCATTTGGAACCCCTTATAAATGATTGGAATGTTCCATTTTGTGCCTACTGAATCAAACGTTATATATGTGCAGTCGTGCATGATCTCAACAACACTCAAGACACCTGAATATCCTCGAACTGGTGACTAAATGATCCCGATACATAAAATAATAGAGACTGAGTGTTAATTCCACGTAGAATTGTCATAACATTTCCATCAACACTTCAATTGATTTAAAAATAACGTGATCCTATTATGTATCAAGTTGAACTGCTTTCAAATCTTAATCAAGGTCAAAGTCTTCTCTTGAAAGACTCACCAAATGTTTACTCGATTATTCGGTCTACTTCCAGTGGACCAATAGAGTGGTCAATCATTCAATGCAACCGAATAAAAGTTTCACGTCCATCAAAGACACATTGGCTGAAAGAATTAGTATTTATCTGAAAATTCGCCGCATCTGACCAGGTGGTACCCAAATCACGCGCAAACGAACTCTTCTTTTAAATGAAAATTCATTAAAATATAGAGATTTGCATTGCATAAGTCTGTTCAGCTTGCTCCACGAAAACGTTCTACTGACGCCAGCGAAGTCGTGGTGCTCCGAATTTCATCTGGGGATTTTAATTTAGAGATTGGTGTCATAAATTAACAGCATGTTTTGGGTGGTTGTGTGATTGTTATAATCAGTTAACGAAAATATGATTGACCTTGACAAAACTAACGCCTCATTATTTGAATATTAGAAGTCACTAATTGGATACCGATGTGAGTATGAACATTGTAGCCACTAAAAATTTTACATGCTGAGACTTTTAATAATTAAAATGGATTCTACTGAAATTATCACAATCTTGATAGTGTGCTAAAATAAATAGTTTTATTTCATCAAATTTTCCAACAAACTGTCCAACGCAAGTTGACTGATGTTGGTTGCCCTTCACTCAGATTCCTTGAAAACTAATCGCCTAAAAAATTGCTAATAACTCCAAAAATTAAAGTCATCTTTCGATAAAGTTGGTCAAGGCAATAAATACTTATCACACCATTTTCTAGGTCAAACACAATTAAGATGCAAGTTGTGCTTGTAAGCAACAATTAGATAAGATTAGCAAGACTAACCTGTTTAATCACATTTGCCTAAACACATCAAGATTGGTCATGAACAAAGGTACGCGTTTGCATGTATTTCTACCACACACACACATACACACACTTCTTGGCCGGGTTCGTGCTTTTTGAACTCATTAGGCAGAGACAGCACATTCACGATACGCATGCATGTCAAGATTTTAGTTTCTTGAGTCTTGAAATGAATACTTTGAATGTATCGGCTTTACTTCAAGACTGCTCCCAGTTTGAATTCGGATCCATGCAAGCATAGGCACTGTTGATAAGCACTGATGAAAGCAAAAATCGAGTCAAATACTTTATTTAGTTGGACTTCCCTTTGAAGACTGATGAGTAGTTTATAACTAAGAATTACCTCTACGAAACCCCTATTAAAGCCCTAATCAATACCAATTGAGTTCATATGCACGAGAAGAGTCGTGCCTGTTAAGAAGACCTGGATGAGAAAAAGTGTAAAGCTACCCCTTTTGAAACATGTCGGCATCAACTGCTTGTTGAGGATGAGGCGCTAAGAAGATTGACACTTCTTGTAGTTAGAAAAAAATGCCATGTATTTTCTTGGTATGACAGGAAAATATTCGTTACGATAAATTTCGTGTTATCTAAACGGGATACTGGGTGGAATTACTACGCAAACATATATCCCATTTGTTCCTAAAAATCCTTTGACTAGATGATTGTACAACATCGGACGGTAAGGAATTCCATAAGAAACAAACGCGCGGCGAATAAAAGAACCGACAGCAGTTCTGGTAAGAATGTGGAATATCAAAAGCCAGTGGGTGAGTACGTGTGTTATGGCTCGACCGGCGGCGAAATAGATGCGGCTAAGTAGATGAGTTCATTATTTTATACATTAGGATTAGATCAAATCAAACCTGCATGCGAGGTAATGTATCCAAATTAAGATAAACCAGTCTATCCTGATATGGTAGGTTGCTCAAAATTAATGTTTTCATGCGTTTTTATTTTTTCAGTCAACACGGATGGGGAATTTGCTGTGCCGGTCAAAAAAATGCGAGAGAAAACTCATACATGGGGGTTTAAAAATCGTGCAGCATGACTTTTCACCAACATCCATCACAATCACAAAGCCTAATGCCTGCAGACGAAACCGAAGCTGTTTTGATTTTGAATGTGACTGGCAATCTCAAATTTTTTCATCAAAGTTTGACGTCCCTCTTATTCGTATTGAAATTCTTTGTTTTAACTATTTTGACTAACTGAAAATTCGTTTTAACGAATAAAGTTTTCTTCTTCTTCTTTAATCTCGAGCAGCTCGATGTCCAAGGTTGCACTGAGTAATCCATCACTGGGTTATTCATAGATTTATTCATAGATGATATGCAGGTAGTAAGCTATGCTTTACAAGACCCACAAAAATGTACATCGGGTCGGATTGTAAAAAATATCAAAATATTGTTAGAGATTATTGGCAAACGTGAAAACATCCCTCTCCATGTGGGAATCTAGTGATTTCTTGAAAACTTCAACGGTTCCAGATTTTACCACATGAGTAGGTAAACTGTTCCACAATTTCACATTGCGAACGGAAATTGCATATTTGTAGCAGTTCAACCTGCTATGCTGTTGGTAAAGTTTAGATTAATGCCCACGCAGATGTGTTGTGGGAAAGATAAAACAAACTACAGCAAGGATGATATGTTTGATTGAACACTGTCCAAATGGAGACTGGTGCTTCTCGTTTTCGTCTGTATTGAGCCGAATGCAAATTCAATATTTCAATTCTCATTTCGTATGGATAATTATGAAGTTGCAGGACGAGTTTTGTCGCTCTACGCTTTGTAGTTTTCAATAGCTGAGTATCTTTTTTCAACCAATGATCCCATACCGGTATAACATATTTGATGTTAGGACAGATGTAGATTGAAATCAATTTACAGACAATGTTGGAGTCAAACGAACCTAGGACACTTCAAAGGAGACCCAAGTTGCTTCCAGTTTTGCTGGCAATGAGTCGACATTGCATTGAGTTTTCTAATTCAAACTGAATAAACACGCCAAAATCTTTATCGGAGGAGGCGAAGTTATTAACAGTGCGACCTAGATAATATTTTTTACTCAACTTGCTGTTCAGCCACAATAGTCTGTATTTTGAAGCATTCAGTGGCATTTCGTTGTCTAGGGACCAGTTGTAAATCATATCGAGATCCCATTGCATGTTTTGCGTGTCGGCTATGGAGTTTATCATGCGCATTATCATTGATCTGCCATTTAACTGGAATATAATAAGCAGCAAACAGGGTCCTTTGAAGCCTCTCCGAAGCAGTAATCGGAAATCGATGTGTAAGCGTAACAACGCCTAGTACAAATACTTGGACGATCCTTCAGGGCTAACATGATGCAACTAAACCTTATTGAGAAATTAGTGTTTCTGCCTCATGCGAAAAGAGAGAAAAGATTACCAAGTCAGTCTAATCGAAAAAATCGTTATGAATTCAAAAGCATTGTACAAAAATCTTAACGACCTCTAGAATGTTAAAATGGGGATACGGCTACTGGCCTCTGCTACTAGCCTGGTGGCATAATTTAAAAGTCGGGCAAACGTTTTTCGACACCTATTTGCATAAGTATTCTCACAAGTGTCGACACATTGACAGTCTTTAAACTCTGACAACTGCAGTCTGTCAATTCTTCATTGGGTGGAACTCCCCTTAAAGTTGTTTCAAACAAATAATGACGATGAAGAAAACGGTTTACCCTTGTAGATAATAACACAAAAACTTTTTTTATAACTGTCCTTCCGATTAGCAATACCCGATCGTTTTAAAAAAGTTTTGAGCAAGAGCTTTGTTCCCAGAATCTTGAAAACTGTTCCTGATTAGTACCTAGTTTATTGTGTCCAAGCGTGGTACTTTCAGTACAAGAAGCACATCATTCGAATGAAAAGCTTACAGCGTCTCGGAATTCGCATGATTGAGGGCCAGCGAATAAAAATCTTTTATTGCACGTATTAAGTCTCCTCGTCTTTTCTTACTTAAACGCCGTCGTTTAAAAAGCAAATCAATTAAAACCTCGAAAATCCTAAAGAATTTAAATGGCGTTCTAATGAACTACTTGTTTTTCCTAAGTCACGATCAGTATCAGTATCAGAGCGCGATATTTGACCAAGTCAAAACGAGTGCCAAGATTCTTGCGGAGGTGTGCTTGAAGACAGACTGCCCTACCAGGGTTGATTCATAGGGAGCACAGTCGTGTGTACCTGTGAATGGAAGATGGAAAAGGTCTTATTACCGGAAGGTGAGAGAAAAGGATGTTTCGTTTTCAGCATTTAAACCGCCGAATTGAGTAGTGCCTTTAGACTTACGAAGTGTAACAGGTAGCTCATATTCCAACAGAGGGCGAACATACGCAGAAAAAGTGTTCGGAACATTTGTGGGGTAATAGGCTCAAATGAACGCCGAATCGCACAGAGCATCCTAGTGAAGCTGATCGTTCTCCGACAAGTGTCCGCCTTCGAATTCAAGGGGAATGCCTAGAACCAGAACCCTAGTTCTTGTTTGACCATGCACCGCTCTAATAGCTTACCTCGAAAAAGTATTCCCACCAGTGTCATCAGAGTACATGCGCATACCAACTGTCCTTGTCCCCATTTACAGGCAGTGACCAGATATGCGTCCAGCTTACTAAGTCATTAACTGATCGTCGCAGTTGCTTGTGGCCATCGCAGGAAATGACGGAGGCCCACAGTTTCATATCATCCGCGAATGAAAGACCATCGATAGCTACCGCGTCCGGAATATCATTCACGAAAAGTTTGAATAACAATGGGCCAATGACAAATCCCTGCGGCACTCCGGAGCTTGCTATCATCTTCGAAGACAAGACACCCTTCACCTCTACACGGTTTGACCGCCCTGAGATAGATGCCTCGATCCACTTAAGTAGACAACCTTGCATACCCAAACCCTCCAGCCTGACGAGCAATCAGTGGCGGGTTACGCGGTCAAACGCCTTACTAAAGTCGATAAGAATGGCATTGACCGCTTGACCAGAATCAGCCAAAGCACACCTTTTTCGCGGTAGGAGCAGATTAATTATGTAGGAGCGATTTGTGGTAAATCAATGTTGTTGTGGATACCAACGCAGACAACCCGAAAGAAAGTGTGGGGGCCCTATGTCCTGTGATCAACTTTTTCTGAACTTTTAGAACCGATCACAGAAATCAATGTGACCGGCCCGTAATTAGCTGGACTACTAGAGTCCCCACTTTTAAACATAGGTTTAATAATACCCTGTTTCCATTCTTGTGGCAAGACCCCTATTGTTACACATTTCGTATACAACCTGACCAGCGGAACGCACAATACTTCTGATAGTGATCGTGAAACCATCGAATGAATACCGTCTGGTCCTGGCGCGGATTGTGTGACTAACTGTTCCA
>JACCGJ010009180.1:0-13283 GCA_013407085.1 Atriophallophorus winterbourni
TGATTTTTATCCGTAGTTGAATAGTTGGTATGATCTTCATGTTGTCTTTGTAACTCACTAAAGTCTCTCCACCTATTGGTGAAGGGAGTTTTTCTGTTGCATACCCGATTACTCACATACCCGAAAAAAATGTATGAAGATATATTTTGAACTGGTGGACGCTCTTCTGTGTCATACCATCAGAAGAAATCTAGACGCTCGATTGGCGGCGCAGTTACAAATAGTCATGTTCAACATGCATTAACTCTCACCTAGTTTACGGTGATTAAGACCTCTCTCCTCTTCCATTCAAAACCCCTTATACACCGCCTCTGTTCCGACGAATCAATGCTGGTGTTCAATTCCAATAGTTTTTTACGGTATAACAGCGGGAGCTTGTTACAAACCTGCGGGTGGATTGTGCCAGTGGATCGAAAGAATTTAAATGTTCTAGTTTCCAAGCCTTATAAGCGGGGCCCACATTTCGCGTTTAAACCCTGCCCATTAGTGGATTTTTGTGGCTTGGACAGGTGAGGACGCGTCAACCGGGACAACCCGCTAACCCCCACATTCTCCGGAACAGGGTCAACTGAACTGCGTGCGCTTTGGACTTCCGATACGGGGCTATTGGTCTCAAGAAGTTTTCAGAGCCGTTCCAGCAATTGGTCTGACGGGAATTTGATCATATTTCTGGGACGGGAAACCGCTCATGGAAGAGGGAAGAATATGGTGCCGTATCACAAAAATATAAGCTTATAAAGGATAATTATAATGTGTATCGTCCCCTGAATAAAAATGGAGGTCAGGCGTTTTGTTTTAAAAATATTAGGGATGGGGCAGAAATAACGCGAAGGGATAGTGCGTTCCAATGCACTCGGAAAATCGGACGGCAAAGGAGTATCTCAGGCAGCCACTCTACTATGCAGATGATGCAACTTCAAGTTATGACCCACGATTAGCTAGTATGGGCCATTTTAAAAGCATACCCCTACATGGTGAGGTTTTTTTCTTCTTTTCTTTTTCCGTCATATCCGATACCAGGATCCACAAATTCGCCTCGATCGACGATAGTTTTGTCGATAAAAATTGTACTAGCGAAGAACGTTTCCTCGTGCTGACGGAGCTAAGCCCTTGAAAGGCTTCGTAGAACTCTCTGCCTCTCCTGCGGCTTGTTCCTACTAGGCTAGAGGTGCGTTGCTGGTCGACGTTTTCAACCATGGGTTCCAGACGAGACAGCATACTCCAAGGTGGCGGGTCTTTTCGACCGCAGCTCCGAAAGAATCTGTGCACTAGTTTCGACTTGGTTGAATAGCGCCCTGTGATACTGATATTGTAAACTGAATTGAATCTTGAAGGTTTTCAGCACCAAGCTACTCGCATTACTAGAGGGCAATCGTTTAGGTCGTATGAGGATCAATTGCTCAGTGTAGATTTCTTTTCTGTTAACAGAAGGCGGCTATGTGCGGACATGATTGAAGCCTTCTAAAGAATGACAGTACTGCTCATTCAAGTAAAATGTATGCTCTCGCGCCATGTGTGGATACCCGAGGCCACCAATTAAAACTGCCCAAGCGACATGTAATGCCTAATGTTCGTAATTACTTCTGTGAAAGGGTAGTAAATTACTGGAATTGTCTTCCCAAAGAAGTTGTTTGTTCCACATCGGCGATGAAAATTCCCATTTCCATTCACACGCACACAGGCCTGAGTTTCTACGAATCAATCCTGTTTCAAAATCATACAGTCCACATGGTACGACAAATGCAGTTTTATGTGTATATCAGCTAGGTGTACTTCGACTTGCCAGTGTTCCGAAGCCAAATCCAACGTGGAGAACCAGTTAGCGCCAGAAACTGCATCAAAGATATCGTCAATTTGAGGAGGCGGAAATTGAATCCTTTACAGTAAGTGAGTTAAGACGCCGATAGTCAACACAGATCCTCAACGAACCATCTTTTTTCTTGACTAGTACGACATGTGAGGTCCCTTTGAAGCGATGGTTTAATGATGCCTTGATCAAGCATATCTTTTATCGAGCTGTACAACTCGGCTTGGTAATGCACCGGTACACGGCGAGGTGCTTGATGAATCGGCTGGTGATTGCCAGTATCGATGGAATGTCGTAGTATATTCGTTCGGCCAAGGCGACTATTGTTGCAATCGAAAATATCGTGAAATTTACACAATATTCCTCTGAGGCCTATTCTCTGTGGTCCTGTAGCACAAGTAGTCTTGATTAGTGGGTCTATCCAATCAGGGGCTGGTGTAACGGAATTCACCTGGGGGACACTAGGTTTTGCAAAAGATAAGGTTCCGCGAGCTAAATCAATGACAGCTTGTTGGCGTGATAAAAAATCCATTCCGAGTATGGCATCCCACGGTATGTCAGCACGTAAGAATTTATGATAGGCTTGAAAGTCTCCGATATGTACCGAACAGCGATAACAACCGTATACTTTCAACTCCGTGCCGTTAACGGACATTAAATTTCTATCACTGACACGTGTTCTGCAAGCAACCGAAGGAAACGCACAATCAAGTATCGAACATGAAGCCCCGGTGTCGATTAAGATGTTAGCGCTTACACCATTAATGATACCAGACATACTGAAAGGCTTAGGTGCAACGTCAAATGAACAAAAAACGTAGATACATAGTTTTTCTGCGAATGCTTACCGGGACCACGGATCGGTGGGTTGTGTCCACACCGTTGAGCTGCTTTGCCAAATCGTCTGCAGTATATGCAATCGGCTACGGGATATTTACGTTCGGCAAAAAGTGTAGGGGGATGAATCGACTGACCGTTCAGCGTTGAGACAACAGGTGCAACCACGTGCTGCGATGGAACAGTTGTTGCTGCAAAAGATCGAGCGAGTTCTATCGCCTCTAACAAGCCGCCCGGTCGTTTACGTAGGAATTCAACTTTCAGCTGAGGATCAGCCACACCGATTGTGAAACGATGAAGCAGTTGCTACTCTTTTTGTGCCTTCGGAAGATCACGAAAGGCGTGAGCGCCCAGTTCACGCAGATCAGCTAAGTATGCCTCTGCAGTTTCTAGAGGTAATTGTATGCGCTTCCAAAACTTTTCCAAGTAAATAGGAGAAAGTTTTGACTGTCCAAACAATTCCTCCAATGCATCCCAGAGGGCATCCGGTTTGCAATTCAACGGGATGTCAGTCGCTTGGAAGTGCATTGCAGGGATTGTTTGGTCAGTTGAAACTTTCTCCTCTACTTGGAAAAGTTTTCGAATCGCACACAAGTGCCCTTAGAAACTACAGAGGCATACTTAACTGATCTGCGTGAACTGACCTCTCACGCCTTTCGTGATCTTCCAAAGACACAAAATGATTAGCAACTTCTTCATCGTTTTACAATCGGTGTGGCTGACCCTCAGTTGAAAACGGAATTCTTATTTAGGCCACCGGGCAGCATGCTGGAGGCGACAGAACTCGCTCTTGCTTTCGGAGCAACAACTGTGCCGTTGCAGCATGTGGTTTGACGTGTTGTCTCAACGCCGAATGTTCAGTCGACTCACCCCCCTACACCTTTTCTCAACGAAAATATCCCGTAGCCGATTGCACATACTGCAGACGATTTGGCAAAGCCGCTCAACCATGTGGACACAATTAGCCGATTCATGTATCCGGTAAGTATTCGCAGACAAACTATGTATCTATGTTTTTTGCTCATTTGGCGTTGCACCTAAGCCTTTCAGTTTGTCTGGCATCATTAATGGTGTAAGCGCCAATATCTCAATCGACACCAGGGCTTCATGTTCGATAATTGATTGTGCGTTTCCTCCGGCTGCTTGCAGAACACGAGTCAGTTATAGAACTTTAATATCGGTTAACGGCACGGAGTTGAAAGTTTACGGTTGTTATCGCTGTTCGATACATATCGGAGACTTTCAAGCCTATCACAAATTCTTACGCGCTGATATACCATGGGATGACATACTTGGCATGGATTTTTTATCACGCCAACAAGCTGTCATTGATTTAGCTCGCGGAAGCTTATCCCTTGCAAAATGTAGTGCCCCCCCAGGTGAATTCCATTACTCCAGCCCCTGATTGAATAGACCCACTAACCAAGACAAGTTGTGTTGCAGAACCACAGAGAATAGGCCTCAGAGGAATATTGAGTAAATTTCACGATATTTTCGATTGCAAGAGTAGTCGCCTTGGCCGAACAAATGTACTACGACATTCCATCGATACTAGCAATCACCAGCCGATTCACCAAGCACCACGCCGTGTACCAGTGCATTACCAAGCCGAGTTGTACAGCTCGATAAAAGATATGCTTGATCAAGGTATAATTAGACCATCTATTTCACCATGGGCCTCACATATCGTACTAGTCAAGAAAAAAGATGGCTCGCTGAGGGTCTGTGTTGACTACCGGCGTCTTAATTCCATTACTGTGAAGGATTCGTTTCTTCTGCGAATTGACGATACCCTTGATGCAGTTCACTGCGCGAACTGGTTCTCCACTTTAAATTTGGCTTCGGTATACTGGCAAGTCGAGGTACACCCAGCTGGTAGACATTAAACCGCATTTGTCGTACCTTGCGTACTGTTTGAGTTGAAGCAAGGCCATTCGGATTGACGAATGCAACCGCAACATTTCAGCGCCTGATGAATACCTTGCTGCATTAGCTGGTTCCGGCACAATGTCTTATTTATCTAGATGACCTTATCATATTCGGACGAACAATTGATGAACACAATCAAAATCTACATAGCGTATTTTGTCGTTTACGTTAATCTGCTTTAACGCTGCTCTCAGAAATACGCATGTTTTTACCGAGAGAGATCAAGTTTTTGGGTCACATACTATCTTATAAGGGTGTTCGAAATGATCCAGACAAAACCGATTAAATCGCCAACTGGATGACTCCTTCTAACTGCCATGAATTCAAAATGTTCATGTGTTTAACCTCATATTATCGGAAATTTATAAGGAATTTTGCTTTCATTGTCTCACCCTTACATCGCTTGACGTATATAGCAAGAAAATTTCAATGGACAGCCGAGTGTGATCAGGCCTTTCACCATTTAAAATCTTTGCTAACATCGTCACCGATACTAGCACTTCCAGATGTCAGTTCAACTGCTGGGCGTTTCATTTTGGATACGGATGCGAGTTAAATGGCGATCGGTGCTGTTCTATCTCAGTATTCTCCAGATGGTACTGAACGGGTAATCGCCTACGCCAGCAGACAAATTTCTAAACCAGAAGGCAACTACAGTACGAAGAGATGTGAAATGTTTGCACTTGTATTTTTCCTTCAGCTCTTCCGGCCTTACTTCTTGGGAAAACCCTTCATCGTTCGTGTTGATCATCAAGCACTTCAATGGTTGCGTACTTTCAGAGACCCACTTGGGCAAGTGACCCGTTGGTAAGAATAATTTCGACCAGAGAAGCGGCATGACAATGCTGACGCACTGTCGCGTGCAACTACAGGTTCGATTAACGTCATACTTTTAAACCCTGTTAGCGGAATGTGAATAGAGCAGAAGTCAACTCGATGATGCATATATTATTATTTATTATTATATTTGCACATATATTCGCCGTTCAACATAAACAATGAGATGTACAAAGCGAGAAGGGGGGTACAAAGCGTTGACATCATCGTCATCGTTGAACGTAGGCATGATACTACCCGGTTGCCTACACCGAAGTAGGGATGCATATATTAGCAATATTTATCGCCTCCAAATGCATGA
Source organism: Atriophallophorus winterbourni (assembly GCA_013407085.1). Classification (NCBI taxonomy): domain Eukaryota; kingdom Metazoa; phylum Platyhelminthes; class Trematoda; order Plagiorchiida; family Microphallidae; genus Atriophallophorus; species Atriophallophorus winterbourni. Next base: position 5,712 of record JACCGJ010009180.1, read on the forward strand.
GAATTGTAGACCGACAGGAATGGAAATGGAAGGTCTAAATTCAGAAGAAAGAACCTTGTGGACTCAGTGGTTTCATCTAAAAATAATTTACGACGTCCTTTATATCCACCCCCGAAACGCAACGTCATCTAAAACAAAATTAACGAAGTCATTGATTCTTTGCATACGCAAATCGGGCATCTGGGTGTTCGAAAGACAGTGGCTTCAATTACTCAACTGTTCTGGTGGGCAAATTTACAAAACGACGTGAATAGCTTTTGCATCGAATGCAGTTTGTGCTCGCGTTTAAATGCTCCTTTAACGACATCAAAGTCCCCACTACAGACCATCACCACTAGTGGACCCAATAAACGACTTGGAGTTGATATTATCGGTCCACTACCAGAGACATGCTGGAAATAAGTAAATATTAGTGATGGTTGACTATTTCATTAAGTGTTGCGATGCCATACGTATCCCGAACCAAGAAGCAATAACGGTTGCTGATGGGATAGACTGCGAATGGATTACTCGATTTGGTGCCTTTCTATCAATCCTTTCTGATCAAGAAACAGCGTTTGAAAGCCATCTTTTGCGTCAACTGTGCTAACTTCGGTGTACGAAAGACGCGACCAACCCCTTATCGCCCACAAACAATGGTCTGGTTGAGCTGAAAAATCGAACGCTAAAGAACATACTACAGTCTTTCGTCAGTCAAACAAATACGCGAATATGGGGTCTCACTACCATTTCCTGTTCTTTTTCCTTCCCCATATCTGTCTAGGCTCGAGCAACCTGACAGTATCTTAGTCCACGTGCAGTCTCTGACTGTGCGGCACGTTGTCTGGATCAGGCTTGTGCTTTCATACATACATACCACCACTGCGCGGATGCAAAATCGTGCAGTACTTCGTTATTGTGCTACATTGATTTGCTACCGATAATGATCTGAATTCAAAAACACTAGTATCTCAGTGCCATTTGTATTTTCTTTTCTTATATTTGTCATGGCTTGGGCAACCTGACGTGCATTCTCTAACTGTGACCCTTTGCTAAATCGAACTATTTATATTTCAGTACCGATTTTTCCAAATAAAATACCTAGAGCGATGGATGAACTCATACTTCGTGTTGTTTCTCAACTGGAATTACCTTCTTACATCAGTTATCGCTCTTGTCTAGAACGAAGAATCGCATCGGATCGATCTTCTTCAGGTTTGTGTCCAACGTTTCTATTTTCGTCTAGGAACGATCAGGCTATTTGCTCTGAAAGAAAAACTCGGTGAGCTACTGGTGGTGACCAAGCGAGTGGATGATCCTAAGCCTGTGGAAACTTCATACCTCATCTCTCCCATGCCCACCATCCGGTTTGACTCACTTTTGATCTCACCGTCTGGCTCGATGCTCGCGTTGTGCACGAAAACCTCTGTCTATGTGTTGGACACGTCTGTTGGATCCGGATCGGAAAGACAACGATCAATCGTGAGTTATTTGATTGATTGAGGTTTCTGTGTTTACCGTATAACGTAAGACCACTGCTGAATTACGTTTTTTCTTGTTTCGGTTTGCATGCTACACCTCTTATATTATTCGGAAACGTTTTAGAGCTATTCTAAAGCCACGCTTTTGTCACCATTCCTCTTGATTCACTGCTCTCGTGTGAGAAGATGAAAAATTAAAATAACTAGATTTATTCGAAAACATTCGAACTGTTAGCTCAAGTCTGATGCTGGCAAATTCATTACATACCATATTCACACGATAAATTTGACCGTACTTGTTCAGTGAGGTTATTCTTTCATCAGAAATGTCTTGATGCGAATAGATTCAAGGACCTTTTCTACGACTTCGTCTCGGAAGCAATATGACATGCTCCAATCGAACATTTGAAGATGCTTGACATTTGAAAGTGTCGCATTGCAGCGGATGAGGCTAATAATGCCAAGCCGATAACGTGAGGAACATTGCTGTCTATACAATGAAAGCAACTTGCCCGTTTTCAACGAAGTATCGGAAATGTAGCAGGTAAACTGTACAATGTATCCAAGAGAAAGTAAAGTGACAGATCAGCTTACTCTTCATCCCAAATGATCGTATTGGTAAAGCATAGAAAGAAAGCAAACAACTTTACTAAGTAGATAATTAACGTGGTAAGTCCAGGTTAGGTTGTAGGAAATAATGACGCGTTTTTTCTAGTAACATGTGGACTGCGGCACATCGTTCATCGCGCGGAGCTACATGCCATCCGTCTCATTGAATGCCGTCCTCATTCCTCGTTTGTGTATGAAATCACACACATGAAGTCAGGTAAGGTCCGTACCTGGATTCTTACACGAGCACATGGCCCATGCAACCTCATAATCGTGTTTCTTTCCCATTTTCGCAAATAACACTATGCTGGAAACTTCAGCGAAATCGTCAACTAGGTGAAACTGTAGTTCTTGTGGCAATACTATTGTTCATCATAAATAATACGCACTATTAAAGTCGTCGGTACTTGCTGTGGATGTACTGCTACCCCTGATGATGATGATAATGAAGCTCATTTTCATGTGTCTTGTCTCTATAGCCCGTTGTTTCCATTGTGAAAAGCATTTTAGATACCAATTAGCGCTTCGAAATTATCGTACATCCGTAACAAATTGTTGCACGGATGTAAAATCATGCACTACTTCTTTGCTGCTATATTAATTTGCCATCAGTGATGATCTGCATGCGCAAACACGTTGGATCTCACTGCCATTTTCTCTTCCTTGCCTCGCTTTAGGCCTGGGAAATCTGAAAGCATTTTGCCTATGTGCAGTCTATTACTGTGCACCTGGATCCTGGCGATATGATTCAATGTCGGCGGTGTGAGTAGCTCCGAAAGAACTAGCCTCAGATTCTGAACAGAACTCATTGATGCGCAATAGATTTTCATATAAAAGGGGAACTCTTCGTTTTCCTAGCGCGATTTTGATTGCCATTCCTAACTAGGAATGGCGTTGTTGTAACGGTAGCCAGATCCTGACTTGGTATGAAAGCGCAAGCCTGATCCAGGCAAAGTGCCGCACAGTCAGAGACTGCATGTGGGTTAAGATACTGTCAGGTTGCCCAGGCCTAGACAGATATGAGTGGGGAAATGATAGTGAGACTCCGGCGTGTTTCAGCATACAGCTCACTACCGGTTGCAATTCAATTTAGCATGGTGTTATCCGCACACCACATAAATGCTGCACGATTGCACTCAAACCGATGAATGCTTTTACTGGTCAGACTAGCTGCAGTTGAGGCGAACCGTTTCCCAAATTGAAAGCCATGAGATCGGAATTCGCGGTGGCTTCTTACTCTAAAAGATGGGTTTTAAAACCGTGTTCAATGGTTTTCCTGTTGTAGAATCTTCTTGGAGTACATGGTTAATCTTGTATGATGCCAAGTGTTATGGCGAGGAATGCTTGTGAAAGCCATCAGAAAGCTGTCATCCTGTTATGACTATTCTCGTTCACGACTCCTGATTGAATGTTTTTTCCGAGGTGTAGTCACATCCTAGTGTATCTGTGTCCAGTCTCTACTACAGGCTCAATAGCCTTTTAGGTTTCACCTTTCCCCATCTTTTTCATAATTTTACTATACTGTGGTTGTATGCCAAGTAAGTACTTGTTACTTGATACCAGTGTAGTGCTGTCTATGATGATGGTGATGGTGATGATGTAAATTTCACTGAAACTGTATTTTGTGACCACATTATTATTCAATCAATACCACGCAGTCAGTACTAATTTCCTGGATATCACGTTGTGAATATTGTCGTATTCTTTAACACTATATATTCTATTCTATATTGCTAAATATTTTCGAACGTTCGTGGCAAGCAATCTGTTTTTTTCTTACGGTTCGTTGATTAAGATAATGCCATCAAGAAAGATAGCTTCTGGGCTTCACTACTGCTCTACCACAGACGACAGCTTTGCGAGTTTTCCGTGAAACTCTAGTTCGTTTTTAGATTCAACCCCCCCGATTAATGTTGGGATTAATATTGTTGGTAACACGTTTGACGGAGATGCTATCAGAATGCCCAGCCTTGCATGCATAAGATCGGATATGCTATTCGTGATGTTGATGCTGATTTGTTATAAGGATTTTGTCTTTGAAAATCCAGCGTGTTCCTGCTTGCACGTTCTGGTGTCAACTCAGTTTAGCATGGTGTTACCGATGCAAGTTAATGCTCCTTCGGTAATAGTCGGAAAATATATACGATAGCCAAGCACTCGTCTATTGAGTGATCGTATGTAATATTGCTTGGTTAGAAAATCGGTGATAAGCAGAGTCAGAATGGATGGAAGCGGTTTGATTAAAAGCACATCAAAGATCTTTTGAAATTTAACTTCGTTGGCTTTGGTTCACAACTTTACCGATATGTTTTGGAAATCATCATTTAATTGCTTCTTGGCTTAACTGAGTTTGCTGGGCAATTACCGTTTTCCCCAAATTCAACAGACGATGCTGTATTATCATCGGTGGAAAGTACCGAATGAAGTACAAGCATCATGCAATGAAATTCGAAGTTAGCCAAGGTTTGGACATAAAAGTTCTTGATTCTGTCGAGGAATAAGCACTGGCACACTGGGGTGAGATATTTGAACCTTAATTTGATACATACAATCAAGTTTGATGAACAATAATGTGAGAGAGATGCTTTCGCGGGTGTAAAAGTGAACGTCGGGAACTAAGCAAAACACCCATCCGTCAGGGTTCAAGATGGTTTAGCAGGTTATCCATCTAGTACGATACATTCTTCGTTGTCTGCATACAAGAAGTTCTGCTGATGGTGTCATCTAGCTTGATGACGAAACGTCCAACAACAACTACACAAGCTCGGCGAACACCATCTGAACAACAAGTAAACGGTGTTTAGGTAGTCGGTTATATTGCAATCGTCATCAAAAATATGTATCGCTTCAGTGCCACTAGGTTGTGCATGTTTCGGTGGTTATCTCATGGCTAATTAGTGGCAACTAGGACGCGTGATTTTACTCGTGTCTGTCCAAGGGTCTGGACACTATGTCCGTCTCTGTCATCCGGATTTCCCCGTGCTCTAGGTTTCAATGGTTCCAATGGCTCGGAATTCTCATCCATGACTGAAACCTCTAGAGTAATGACCTATTTCCACTCTATTTCACCGATTCAATTCTGTAATTTACGCTTCATATCCCTTTATCGACCCCTCAGTTTATTCGCTTCGTTGATTTCTTATGCATGTTATGTCTAATGTCTCTGCTCCTCCTCCTCCTCAAGCAATTACCGAATGCTTGACCTTCATAAACCCACCAGAGAATAAAGTCTTACATACATATGGAAGAGGGGGTATGGTATGAAAGCACAAGCCTGATCCAGGCAGTGTCGTACAATCAGAGTCGGCACGTGGGCTAATATACTGCCAGATTGCCCAGGTCTAGATTGATATGAGAAAGAAACTAGAAATGGTAGTGAAACTCCAGCGTGTTTCAGCATGCAGCTCACTAACGTTGTGCAATCAATTTAGCACGAAGGAAGAGGGGGACCTGATAAACATTATAATCTCTAGAGGAAAGCAAAGTTACACTGAAATGAGGTGCTTAAACCTCAAAACAAACATACATTCAACTCAAGTCTAATACTTTCCACTCATTTTTCCGCCGATTCAATCACAGGAAACCTCTGTAAAGTCCATTTACTGTGCCTTCGAGGCTGTGGATCATGACCAGTTGTACAAAACCCATGCTACCATCACTCGTGTTCGTTGGCATCCACGATTGAAGAACACGTTGGTCTTGCTCACATCCAATTTCCTGTTCTTCGTGCAATGCGAAAAGACTGTTAATCCTGGTGGCATTCAGTGTCGCATGTTGTCCGAGGTGAATTTGGCCGACGTTTGCCATCAAACGGACAGTTCCGATGAAAGTGACGATGAGGACGGCTGGTTTAAATCCAATTCGCATCATCCTTCCTCCAAATTCGCCTTGGATGATCTGCTTGGTTTGAATTTTGTTGATTTCGATTTTGGCTCGGTGATTCCGCTGTCGACTCCTGTGAGCGCTGCGGACAATTCGCTATATTTCCTTTGTGAGACAGGTGAGTCAGTTTGTGCTTCCTTTTGAGAGCCACAGTTTTCCTTCCATGCATGCTGGTTCTACCATCTTTCCGAGTGTGGCTTTGTGTTTTTTAGCTATCCAAATTTCATATTTGAAATTGATGTGTTTCCGACACCATTTGAACACAACATAACTATATCGTATGAATCAATGTTTGTGATCCGTTTGTAAATGCTGTGACTTTAATTTACCATGAACTGTTTCTCTGTTACATCAAATAAAAGAGGTTGAAAATCCACACGGTAATCTCCTATGGTCGTATTCCGAAAGATCTACTCTATGGTGAGTTGCAATTAGGAAGTCGACCATTGGGCAGACGTTTGCAAAAGGGATATAAAAGCTGCTTGGCATTGACCCCGCGAGTTGGGAAGAACTTGCTCTTGACCGCTCACATTGGAGGCATTGTGTAATGCGTCGTCTGCAAGCTGGGGAGGAGCAGATACAGCTCTTGGCTGCTGAAGGCAGATCACGCCGCCGGCCTGTAACTGACGCCCTACAACAGAGTTCTGACCATTGTTGCAAGCGCTACGGGAGAAATAGTTCCTCCTGAATCGGACTGTTTAGTCATTCAAAAAGTTGTAGAACATGAAAATTCATGCGATTGTGATGTACATCCATGGTCGACATCTACCGAAGGAGGCTAACGACAACAACAATCTCCTATGATCTCATTGTTCTTCGTAGATCATTCGTCAGTATTTTGTGTGTGGTTTGTCAGCTTGACGTGATTGGATCTCGTTTACTCTTCCTCTTTTTCGTTGCATCTCATCCGTTGAGTTGGCTTGCTTGGTTCCAGTTTATTTAGCTATCTACCAAGCGGATGTTTCTACTCCATGTTACAGCCACGATGTACACTTCGTGTAACATCTTGTACTGCATTTCTAAAACCGTGCCAAGTTGATTTGCCACTTGATAGACACGGAAATTACGTGGAGTGTACGCGGGCAATTTCGATACCTGTGTGGAGTACGCTTTACCTATGGTTTTTTTTCTTTTTTTAGCGCCGTTTAAACGAGTAGAAGGTGAAGCCGAGGTCAATGTTCGAATGAGGAGTTTTTACGGATTTTATATTGTGGCATGTTTGGAGAAGGTCTTGTGACAAAAAGACTAAAAACTGTCGTTGACATGGTGATCATGCATGATCGATGCATGAAAGCACAACGAAGCCTGACCAAGCAAAGTGCCGACAGTCAGAGACTGCACGGGCGCTGAGATACTCTCAGGTTGCCCAGGCCTGGACAGATATGCGAAAAAAGGAAAGAAAATATAAAATGGTGTGAGGACTCCACCATGGATCACTTGGTGATTATCTACTTAAAAAACCGTGGTTTTGTTAACAGTGGCATTTCAAGTATAAAAATTGTTTACCACTACGGAAACAACCATTAGTGCTAAGGGCTCAGTGCTTACAACAAAACAGACCGCAAGGAGCTAATAACTGAGGATAACAATTCGCTGGGCTCCTTTAACCCTTAACGGTCGA
>JACCGJ010009181.1:0-21248 GCA_013407085.1 Atriophallophorus winterbourni
TAAATAAATAAATAAATAAATAAATAAATAAATAAATATTTTATTCTTGGAATTCCAAGGCATGCTATGCATGATCGATAATTATCAAAGTTGTTTGTATACATAAAGCATGAAAATGGACAATAATTATTAACATTTTCAAGGTCATACGTCCTAATAATCTTTTCGTTCGTTAAAATGGTCCAGGTAAATGATAATCAATCAGTTTTACAGAAATTCAATATACGAGCAGTTGTTGTATGAAAAGAAGATCGAGTAAGAGGAAAAATGATACGAAGAATATTGAAGAACGATGGACTGGAACATCGAAGATGCGAGGAATCTCGAAGAGAGAGAAATCTTCAAAAATGTTTAGTTGGAACACATTATTATTGTCGAATATATGTTCTACATGGAGAATGTCTTTTCGTGGGTATTCGTAGAAGATTTGGCGTCCCAGTGTTGACTCGTTTGTGAACCGTAATTCTTCATATGGATGTAAAGAGGTGATCTGGAAAATAGATACTAAGGGACGGAGTAACTGTTCACGGTGAATGTTCGTTGGAAAAAATCTCACAAAACATCAAACTGAGTGGGGGAATGAATACGTGAACTCGGAGGGATGACGAAGATTGGTAGTGCTGCATGTAACTGTCATGTTGTTGAGCCTCTGCTAGCTGCGTGAGATCGAAGTTCGATCGACTGAGTGCTGTGAGTTGCATGCGAGAAAATGCATCGGCAACTGTGTTCGACGAAGCAGATAGATAGCGAATGTCACTCGTAAATTGAGAAATATAGTCAAGGTGACGTATCTCATGTGTCGAATATCTATCAGCTGTGGCGGACAACGCAAAAGTGAGAGGTTTGTGGTCGGTCCAAACAATGAAATCGCGACCTTCAAGCAAATGTCTAAAATGACGAACAGCATAATATATAGCTAACAATTCGCGGCCAAATGCACTATAGCGGGTTTGGGCGGGTTGTAAACGACGAGAAAAGAATGCAAGCGGTTTAGTAACACCGTCAATATTTTGCTGCAGGACAGCACCGACTGCTGCTTGTGATGCATCGGTGGCAAGTGAAAGCGAAGCGTTGGGATTCCTGGACATACAGGATAACGTAGATGCTTCTTTCAGTGCAGATTTCAATCGCTGAAACGATTCAGCAGCATCTGAATTCATTTTAAATTGTCGTTCTGTTCCGCGTAACAAATCAGTCTTCGGTTGAGCGATGTTAGCACAGTTTGGAATGAATCTTCTGTAATGAATAACTAACCCGAGGAATCGACGTAACTGTCGAAGCGAAGTGGGACATGGATAATCATTGATGGACAAAAGTTTATCAAGCACAGGGCGAATTCCGTTTTGATCGACATGATGTCCTAAGATTTCGAGGGATGCTAAAGCAAAAGGCGTTTATCCGGGTTAACCACAACGCCGAATTGTGAAAGTCGCTGAAAAACAGCATGCAGATGTTCTGCGTGTTCCTGTTGAGAAGAACTGGCGATCAGGACGTCATCAATGTAGACATGCACAAAAGATAATCCCTGGAAAACTTGGTCCATGAATCTCTGGAAGGTTTGAGCAGCATTGCGTAAACCAAAGGGCATTTTTAAAAATTCGAAAAGACCAAACGGTGTGGTAATAGCTGTTTTAGGGATATCTTCGTCGGCGACAGGTATCTGGTGATAAGCACGCACCAAATCTAGTTTAGAAAACACTGTCTTTCCGTGTAATTAAAGTGCAAAGTCATGAATGTGGGGAATGGGGTAACGATCGGGAACAGTAACTCTGTTAAGGGAACGGTAATCACCGCATGGTCGCCAAGCATCAGATTTATTTTTCTCCACCATGTGAAGGGGGCTTGCCCAGGGTGATTTGGATGGCCGGATAATTCCCAGTTCGAGCATATGTTCAAACTCACGTTTCGCTACATCGAACTTGTTTGGAGCCAAACGACGGGGCTTGCTAAACACTGGAGGACCACGGGTCACAATGTGGTGTTTAACGTTATGTTTAACGACCGCAGCTTGTGTACTGGGTTTAAAAACTTCCGAAAATTCTTTCAGTAAGTCACTGAACGCAGATGGGATGTCAGGGGTGAGTACACGAATGGTTCGAATAGGGGAATCGCTGGAATTAACAAAGGAGTTAATCTTTGTCAAATTATCAAAAAGCTTTCGTTTAGCTATATTGACTGAAAGATCAAAATGTGAGAGGAAATCTGCTCCCAGAATCGGTACTTTGACATCAGCCAGCGTGAAAACCCATTGAAAGTCGCGTCGTAGACCCAATTCGACAGAAAGTGATCTTTGACCGAAAGTGGAAATTTTCGTGCCGTTTGCCGCCTGCAACGTCATTGACGAAGAGCTCTTGCGTTCCTTGGTGGATGGTGGGATAACGCTAATCTCAGCACCAGTGTCGATGACGAATCGCATTTTAGTGGCCCGGTCGTTAACGTAGAAAAGACGGCTTTGAGGGGACCCAGACAGAGATGCCGTGTCTACTGTCTGGCTTCGTGGTTTCCCTGATTGGACACATTTGAATTATAAGTGCAAAGTGACGTGCAATGCAGGGCCTTTGCACCGAAACGACGATGATAGTAACATAAACTTGAACCGTTAGAACGACTCGACGATCGCTTCTTGGGCTGTTGCGAATGACGATTTCGAGAAGAACTACGAGATCGTGCGATGTTCTGTACTTGCAATGACAAGGAATGGAACATCGATTTTAACTCTTCAAAATCATTCTGGACAGGGATGCTTGTATGTGCGTCAGTGGTGTGTCGGACATGAGATAACGTACTACCATGCGATATATCATGTACTTCATCCGCTATGCGTGACAGGTGTTGCAAACTAGTAATCTTATCCATAATGGCTAACACTTTACGGACGTCGACTGTGAGACTCTGCTGCCATAATTCACGAATGATCTTGTCATCAACAGGCCTGTCTCCTGTTAATTGAAGCATGTGTCGCAGGTGTTGTGAGGGAGTGTGATCACCCATTTCTAAACCGGACAAAAGTTTCCGTAGGTTTTGCTCGTCAGTAGATGGAGTACTGTCAGTCTTAAACCTGACACAGCAGGCATACCTCCAGCCATATGCAAAATGGGTGGTAAAGACTTTCAACTTCTTCTGCTTAACCTATTTAACGCATCTATTAAATCTGGTACCTTTCCGACAGAATGGAAACACTCAATTGTTATACCTAGATACAAATCTGGCTCAAAACACTCAGTTACTAACTACCGACCAATAAATCATACAGCCTTCTTATCAAGATTATTTGAAAGAATTGTAAAGAAAGCTATGCTTGAATATCTGACACCTAGTTTCTTTTCTAAGGCACAGCACGGGTTCCTTAACAAACGCTCCTGCATTACTTGCCAGCTAGAATACTTAGACTGCATCACAAGTTCAATTGAAATTGGCTTTTCAGTTATAGTTGTCTTCCTTGATATAACCAAAGCTTTCGACACAGTACCGCATAACCTATTACTATCTAAGCTTAGTTCATTTGGTATAGGTGGCAATCTTCATTATTGGCTCACTTCTTTTCTTACCGATCGCACATACTGTGTTGAGGTTAATGGTCACAGATCGCGCACCTTGCCGATTCCAAGTGGCGTGATACAAGGCAGTGTGTTAGGTCCATTACGTTTTCTCTTATACATAAATGATGTACATACAGTCGTCTTTCATAGTAAACTATTCTTGTTCGCAGATGACATGAAAGTAGTAATTTCCTTCCCATCTTCTGAAACACAAACTTACATTGCCAGACTAAACAAAGATATGGATGCATCCGAATGGGGTCAAATTAATGGTCTCTCATTTTCTGTAGAAAAATCTAAGTTCATGCCTTTTAGATGTACAATTCCTGATAACTCAATCCTTCTTAATGGTAATCCTATTCAAATTATCGATTGTACACGTGATCTCGGATTCAAATATTCAGCATCGCTAACATTCAACGAGCATATACATCACGTGATCTCAAAAGCAAAGCAGAGTGGTAATGTGATTAACAAGTTCTTTACTCTCCCACACTGTAAGTTAGAACTTTATAAACTTTTCACCATACCCCTCTTTGATTACTGTAATATAATATATAGCAGTATAAATAAAACCGATACCATCCTTTTGGAAAAGTACAACGTACTTTTACCAAATCAATCACCGGATATAGCTCGAATCAATCATATAGAGAAAGATGTACGCAGCTCAAGCTAGAACCACTATGGTTCCGTAGAATTAGACACAACCTAATACTGTTCTTTAGAATAATATCTTCTGATAATATAGATATAAATTCGTCTATTCGCTTTCGACAAGGTTCTAGATATAACTTAAGAAATCAAGATAACCTAGTGGAATTACCTAGATCCTGTACGAAAGTAAGAAGTAACTTCTACCTAAATAAATACGCTAAACTCTGGAATATTCTTCCGAAAAACATAAGACTTTGTACCTCACGATGTGATTTTAAATCACATCTGAATTCATTTCTCACAGTTGAAAAATTAATGAAACTTCTCAACTTAGATGTCTCATTAGATGAACTATACAATCATGGCATTGCTGGATATTAACAGCGATATCAGTTTTTCAACTTTCACCGTGAACAGTTACTCCGTCCCTTAGTATATTTTTTCCAGATCACCTCTTTACATCCATATGAAGAATTACGGTTCACAAACGAGTCAACACTGGGACGCCAAATCTTCTACGAATACCCACGAAAAGACACTCTCCATTTAGAACATATATTCGACAATGACAAAGTGTTCCAACTAAACATTTTTGAAGATTATCTCTCTTCGAGATTCCTCGCATCTTCGATGTTCCAGTCCATCGTTCTTCAATATTCTTCGTATCATTTTTCCCCTTACTCGATCTTCTTTTCATACAACAACTGCTCGTATATTGAATTTCTGTAAAACTGATTGATTATCATTTACCTGGACCATTTTAACGAACGAAAAATTATTAGCACGTATGACCTTGAAAATGTTAAGAATTATTTTCCATTTTCATGCTTTATGTATACAAACAACTTTGATAATTATCGATCATGCATAGCATGCCTTGGAATTCCAAGAATAAAATATTATTAATATTATTTTGTGACTGATTGTCAAGAAAGGGTTGAAGTTGAAGGATCTTGATGTTTGTGTTGTCGTTTGTGCTCACGAAGCTGAGTTACCTGACAGTAAAGTAGCTCAGTCGGATTATGTGATTGAATTTTCCGACACTAATTCAGATACGATGGAGAACAAGCCTGGCACACCTGACACATATTCAGCTCCAATAAGTAGTAAGCCTGGTTCACATGACACCGAGTCAGCCGAAAAGGGGCGACAGATAGTAGCCATGACAATCCATATGATTGGAGTGAAGTGTTCCGTTGTGTACCTGATGTGTTATTTGTTTTTCAAACTCATGATACACTAATAATAATTTGCACATTAGATTTGTTTAATTGGCGCGAGATGTCGCTGTTTGACGATGAAATACACAAGGCTCGTTGAGGCGAAGTTGCATGCATAAGCTACTTGTAGGGGACGGTGGCAGAACCGGAGGACGTGGTGGGTCATAGTCTGGCTAACTATTTCCCTATAAAAAGCCACATGTGTCCAATGATGGCAATGCGACGTGGCGTGTGTGACTCGCCACGAAATAAAGTCATTTGCTATTCTGAGTTTATACGTTAAGGTCCTAGGAAGAATTTGGCCGGAGGTGTGAGATGCAATTTTATGAAATTCTTCCTTTTCCTTCGTCTTTACGTTATATTTTGAAACAATTTCCAGAATCTAGATTTTGTTGATTATATTTTCCGGTATTTTATATTTATGCTGTATTTGATGGAAAACATTTCTTTTGTTATTAAAAACTTGCTATTGTAAATCTTTGCTTTACACGCCTTTGGTTGATTATTTGTTTTAATTGTTCGTTTCGGCCATTGTCGGTCATTGTTGTTGAATTTGGTTGCTATTTTGGGCACTTGAAATTGGCTTGTATATTGACACCACTTTTCGGTGTCTTGTCTCTGATAGACATTTTGGACGGCAATTTTGGTAACACCTTTCATTCTATTTATATCTCAGGTCGTCATTGAACTTGTTTGCATTTGATATAATTGATTCTGGAGTATTTTGTCTCCTGTTTGCTGTACGTTCCTTTACAGTTGAGGTTTGTATAATTATTGTTGTTGTAATTGTTGCCAATTACAGTACCGTATAACATCCGAATTGTGGCTTTGAATTTGTCGAACTGAAAAACGGGTGGAATACGCGTTACTCACGCCACAGACGTTACACGCCTTACTGAAATCGATAAAAATGACACTGACTTCTTGACCGGAATCACTCAAAGCACACCAAAATTCTCGCGCCTGAAGCAGATTACTTACGCATGAGCGATTATTGGTGAATCCATGTTGTTGTGGACACCAACACTTACACCCCAAAAGAAAGTGCTCTGTTTTCTCTTTGATCAACTTCTCCTAATTTGTAGCGATTACAGAAGTCAATGTGAACGGCCTGTAATTAGCGGGACTACTAGGGTCCCCACTCTTAAACATAGGTGTAATATTACCCTGTTTCCATTCTTGTGACAAGACCCCTAATGTTACATATTTGCTAAACGACCAGACCAGCGGAACGCACAACACTTAGATAGTGCTCGTAAAACCAACAAATGAATACCGTCTGGTCCCAGCGCGGATTGTGTGTCTAACTGTTCCAACAGGAATCTAACCGTTTCTACATCTACATCAAGATCAGACAGGACCTCACTGTTATTAATGACAGAAGGAGGGTCACTGTCTCCGAGACAGTACACGGAGGCATATTGCTTAGCCATGGCTTCAGCTTTCAAACCATCCTCAGTAATGTCTACCCCATTAGTATCTGTCCAATTAGGAATATAGGGCGACGCCTTTGTGCGAGCCAACACTGCGACGTAAATTTATTGTCGGAAGTATAGAGCAACCCACCACCAGGTCTAGCGTTTGTTCGATCTGAGCAAAAGTGTCTATATCCAAGTAGGGCTAGCTCGGGATCATGCTGCTCAGGTGAGAGCCAGGTTTTCGTCACCACAATGATCGCCAGAGGGTCCTGTCTAATCCGATCAAAGAGTTCATCCAGTTTGTTTCTTAAGCTTTTCGCATTAAAATATAACACTTTCAATGATTCAGATCCCTCAGAATGCCTATTGTCAGAGGTTCCCAACGAATTTTTGGTCTCATCATCACAACCCGAAAATCCACAATGCGCAAGTTAGTTTCACCTGTGGCTCTGCGCTCGCTAATCTCCTGAGTCGCTTCCCGAATTTTTACACGATCTGGAGAGAGATCAACCAGTAGTCGAATTTCACTACCATTTAACCTGTAACCCCTCTTTAGCAGTACGATCACTTGTTCAGCAGAGTCTATCACAATTTTTAACGGTCTGAGGCTATCACCTGGCGCTGGCCTACGGCCTAGACGAAACGCTGTGCGTACCCTTTTCACCTTCATCAAAAGGGGGGCAAGAGCCGAATTGGAGAAATCCCGTTCCTGTTAATCCCCGTCTATCCTCAAAGCACCTGTTTGCTCCGGCACATTGTGAAAAATGATGCAGGATTTTCTACTCTCATCAGCAATAAAGCTCTGGTCTTTATTCTTGATTGATTCATCTATCTGTGCTAGTTATTAGACCTCTCTGGCTTAGGAACTTTCGTTGCACCGGCAAAACTAAGTTCATCTTTTGAGCCGAGTACAGGCGAGGAAGCAACTTCCTGATTGCACGCAAACTTGCTGTACACAAGATATGTGGTGGTTATCCTCCTTCGAGGGTGAGCCACTATTTACAATCCCCCCATCAATACCTTCAGAGGTCTTAGCAGAAGCCGTGTCAACTTGAAGCTGAGTAACTGCGAGCTTGAAACCAGTCGGTGGAAGGCAAATCTTACAAATTCTATATATATTATTATATTCTTGGACATCCAAGGCATGCAATACATTGATCAGTTTATCAAAATTTGAACAGTAGAAGAAAATAGTACAGTGCAAGTGACCGAAGTGAGCGGGAGTTTTGAACAATAAGGGAAATGAATATAGAGTATTTAACAAAAAATTTCAATGTCTAATAGAAATGAAATTTCATTTGAATTATGTCAAGATTTACGAATGGCAAGGATGCAAGAAAAAAATGGAGAACAAAAATGGAAGGTATTCATGAAAATAGCGGTGCGAATTGTAATGAAGTACTCATAAAAAATTGATCAATAAATTATATATGCATAAATTCATGATTTTACGTAAGGGTTGGTTAAGAAGATTGAAAAGGGAACATAAATCCATCGGAATAAAAAAATCTAAAAAAATTGTGGGGGATGAGAGAGGATGTGGCTAATAGCAGGGAGTAGGCAGTAGGGTGCTGTGCTCCAATACTCTTGAAGAATTGTCGACGAATCGAACCAAAATTTGTTCACCAGCCGGATTTTCGTTATCTGCAGGAGAATGAATCGCATACGGAACAAATCTCGGGCGGATAGATTACGAGCTAATTACATTGATGGTTCGTTATTCGAAGACACTGGAATATGATGAAAGATTTTCTCTTCACCAACACGGTGAGAGGTCATCAAAGTAAAATAGTACATCATTTAAGAAATAAGAATGTACATTAAAAAACTTAATGTTTTTAGTTTTTTTTACGTTTTTTTTTCCGTTTTACACGCAGGCCCCTGCAATATCTAACCCAGCCATGCCTTTGTTGCGAACGGACGGCCTCTTCCACTGAGCCGCTGTTCTAACGCCCAGTGTGCTTCAGGAACGTCGCAATCAATCAGCACTGTCACCGGCTGATCATGAACGTCAAATAATTCAACGACCTTTAAATAATCATAACGTTCACGCAGAGCGCTAGTTGACGATTGGGACACATGCGACAAGGTTTCTACGGTGTGAGCATTCGAAACCTGAATGATTTCTCCACCATCTGCAGAAAGAATATTTAAGTTCAGACGGGAGCAGTTCATTACCCGTTGATGGCCCAAAGTTGTAAGCGACACCTGAGCAGGGCACTTAGGCATATTGTATTTTTTAACGAATTCACTAAGAATTAAGGTGGCATCTGAACCACCATCCAGGAGCGCTACTGCGTCAATAAGTCCGGACGACGTTTCGATCTTGACAGGCACGGATCCTAAACATACCCTGGCACTTAATGCCGCGTGACTGCAATTGATGTTTGCCGGCGGATTTCTTGCCGGTTGATCGTTATGCAGGAGCGTGTGGTGCCGACCGCCACAATTTTCTGCGGAGCATCGAGATCCACTCATACAATTGGCAGACCTATGGAACTGCCGAAGGCAGAGGAAACAAGCCGATACCTGTTTAGCCAGATCCCAACGACTCTTTACGTCGAGATTCTTAAATTCGTTGCATTGATGTAATTTGTTCGGTCCCTTGCAATTGCAGCATTCCAAGCTGTTTATGGATATTTCAACAAGGGTAGCATTGACTTTCCTTTGATCGCAATCATTTGAAACATAGGCTGCTGAATTCTGCGTCGTGTCAGAGCGACAAAGCTGATCAAACCGACTTCTAGCAACTCTTGCCTTTTGAGAAACAAAATCGAAAAGTCGTTCAAAGTTTACATTCAAACCATCATCTGTAATCGCGTCGGCAGCATCGGCCCACTGCTGCTGTAAGGCTACAGGTATGCACCTTACAACATCTTTCAAAGTGTTGACCGAATTCAAGTCGGCCTCGCACTTCATTTGTGTCAGCATAATTTGGCAATTTTCCATCTTTATTGCCAATTCAGATAAACCATCTACCTTTTCTGAAAGCGTTCTGGCTTCTCCGAACAATTCATCCAGTGTAGACCGAGCAATGACATGCGGTAAACCGAACAAATCTCGCAGTATGGTTTTTGCTCTCATATAACCCTCAGTGGGTTGCAGCATGACGCAGGCATCAATAGCTTTACGAGCCTTATCACGGCAATAAAACATCAGATATAATAATCTTCGTGCCGGGTCCGTAAGCCGCGATTCAATGTAGCAGTCAAATTGCCCCATAAATTTCCAATCGTCAATTGGATTACCATCAAAGTATGATAATTGGGTAGTCCGAGGCTGATATTCATTGAGGGCTGCAATTCGGTTGTTGTCGTCCCGCTCCGTTCTGGCCTGCTGCTCTTGCCAGCTATCAAATTGTTCTCCTCTAGTTCTCTCTTTTCCCTTTCCAAGCGCTCTATCATGGATTTACGGATAGCTGCTGCTCTAAATCCAATGCGAATTGGGAATCTGTATCTATGCCCTCTGGCTTATCGCACTCAGTCAATGCTACCTTAGAAGCAAATTTAGGCATTTTATACAAAAGGATTCAAAGGGATAAAAAGGAAACAAATAAAAAGGGACGTCACCAATATTGTAAACTTAATCGATTCGCGAATCTTCAACTGCACTTCTCGCCAAGTTCGAGAAGAATCAAATTGCAAGTTGAGTACTGTATTTTCTCCTATTGAGACAAATACGGTACAAATCGAATTCCAAGATGAGTACTGCTTCAACGAACCAAATTGAGTACTTCCAAAAATTGTAACGCTTCGACGCACCAAGTTGAGTACTGTAACGTCTGTGACGTGAGTAACGCGTATTCCACCCGTTTCTTAGTTCGACAAATTCGAAACCACAATTCGGATGTTATAAGGTACTGTAATTAGCAACAATTACAACAACAATAATTATATGGAAGTCATTTTGATAAACGCGCGGTGTTCGAAATTAAGGCAAGTCTTTTATCTGCACTACACATATTTATATTTATACTGTCGATATGTCTCATTACAAGCTATCGAAATCTTCAAGAGCAACACACCGAACTACATCTCAATTAAAAAAATGTTCCGTGGTTCTTGATAGAAATATGTCCACGGTTCTGACCACTGTACCGAACCTAGAAAACAAGATTGAATCAGTCGCGGATTAGCTGTCCACGGTTTCTAAAATTTGCAGTATATTAGAACCGCTAGCTATCCTTCTTGACCCCAGTTACGTGTAAGACTCTGATCTACTTCAACAAACGGGTCGATTCATAGTGTCGCTGACCTCAGAAATTGAGCAGCGTCGAAACCGGGCTACAAACATTATTCTCCTTAATGTAGGCGATAGATATCCTTTAGTGGACCTCAAAAAGATAGTAATGTCTCGTTATGGCCTCCCCCTAGAATCGGCATCTGTAATTAGGCTTCGAAAGCCTTCTAACCGCAGTTGTGCCTCGATATTATTAAAATGTGTTAACGAAAATTATGCGTTACATATACTTAATAATCAACATATCTTAAAATCTCTTCCTCAATTTTCCAATGTGTTGATCAAGCCAGACAACACACCCTTACAAGGCAAATGCGTTACCAAGCGTTGCAACGTAGTAAAACCCTCAACAGTTATCCCCAATTTAATAGACCTGGATATTGTCGTTGATAATTCCACATCAACATCTATACCCCGAGCCTCAGCTTCTGATGATATACCAACTTCAGGTAGCATCCTCTTTATAGCTAAACCTAATTTGAACATTGATAACACAACTCCTGCCCATGAATGCAATCTCACCACTATTGAAACGGTCACTGCAGATGTACGCCCCGCAGCTCGATCGTCAGGTAAATCTACTAAAAAACTCGTGCTCCCTGTATTCAAGGCAAATTCGCCACTTCTTCGAGGTGTACCACACATCAATAGTATCCATAGGGCCGAGCAAAACTTTGATGAATATGAACCACGCCATGGTTTATACACTTATCACCCCGTCCATAGACAATTCCCGGTCACATCTGACCCATTTGGCCCAATTATTCCTTCCCATAGTCCTTTCTCTCCTCAGCGTTCACGTCCTCACTATTCTTCTTCAAGACCCTACCATTTTTCACTTCAATACGCGTCAGGTACCTTAGATCAGGACTCTTCATGCACGGGAACCCGTTTTATACCTACCTAGACCCTTTTCAAACCAGGTATATACCGATGCAAAATTTTCCTCAGCAAAATTTTCCTCTTCATTAACAAAACCCTTACTTAAAGTAACACCATCAATTTCAGACCACTTATGTAAATCACTTCCGGTTACACATGTTAAGTATCCTAAAATTAATCTTCTATTATTTAATGCACGGTCGATTATCTCTAAGCTTCCTACCCTTCAAAATTTCTTGATCTCAAACCCGTACGAAATAGTTCTCATCACAGAGACGTGGACATCTCATGACATTCTCAACGTTTCACTTGAACTAGCCAACTATTTCATGTTTCGTAAGGACCGCACCCACACCCGTGGCGGTGGTATTCTCATTTATGTTAATACAGATTTTCCGGCAAAAATATACATTTCTCATATGTTAGAATGATCCAAATTGAGCACTCTCTTGATGTTCTCATAGGGTGCATCTATAACCCACCATCTCCTTCCACACTCACTATTGATAAGCTTATAAATGTGTTTACTGAAGCATCCATTGCCCTTTTCAGCAATGAAATTTTTGCTGGGGATTTCAACATGCCATGCATCAGCTGGAAATACCCCCCCACATTTCAAATAGATTTTCAGCATTCGCTAAAACGATTAATCTTTTAGGTTTCACACAATCTGTGAGCAAGCCTACAAGACTGTCCAGCATTTTAGATAAATAAATAAATAAATTTTATTCTCGGAAGTCCAAGACATGTTGAACATGATCAATAATTTCCAAAAGATTTTTACAATCAGATTATAGGGTGTACATTTGCAAAAACAATTTGTTCAAGGTCATTTGTTTCAGCGGAATTTAACGTTCAATAAATATAAAGGTAACGGTTTTTAAAGTTGTTTCCAGGTAATCGGTACGTGATCTGATATATTACGAAAACACAATTATTGCAAGGAAAAGTCTAGAATGTTTTCGGCAACACTGATGATCAATCGATAAGGTCCATCAAAGACGCGCGAAGAATCTCTATTGTTGATGTTCCAAACGTTTTCATTTTGATTGTTGTAAATAAATTGATCTTTCATGACCATGAGCCGTTTTCTTGTCCGTTAGGCGAAGGTGGTTTATTCCACTAGTTTGAGGTCTGGGGGCCAGTTTCATTTTAGTGCGGATTGAGAATTTTGCTGTGGAGAAAAAAACTCAGAAGCGAGAGAATGTTGTTTCGAACGATATGAACTTTTATTAAATATCAATAACCAGGAATGCCATTATTATATAAATCATCAAGTAGAACATTTAAATTGAGAAGATTACGAATTTTATCAACGGTAAGAAATAAAGCTAGATGTGATTTGAATTCATTTAAAGAGGAACTGAGTCTTATATATTTTGGAAGAAGATTCCATAGTTTAGCATATTTAGTCAAGAAGAAATTGTTCCTTACTTTAGTACGAAACCTTGGTAACTTAATAGTTTTTTTCACTGTTTCTCAAGCTATATTTAGAATCATACCGTATATGAATATTCGAACGTATTTCCATATTATCCGTTACCAGTATTTTAAAAAAATAAGATGAGATTATGCTTAAGTCTGCGAAACCATAGAGGGTCGAGCTTCAGTTGTATACATCTTTCTCTATAGGATTGTCTGGAGGTATATCCGATTATTGATTTTGAGAAAGAACGTTGTATCTTTTCTAAAACTATGCTATCGGTTTTAGTTATATTAGTATATATTATGTTACAATAGTCGAAGATAGGAATGGTGAATACTTTATACATTTCTAGTTTACAATGAGGCTGAATTATAGATCTGTGTATAGTATTCATACTTTGTCTGGCTTTAGTAATAAGGTGGCGTATCTGTTCGTTGAAAGTGAGTGATGAAGAATATCGAAATCCTAAATCACGCGTGCTGTCAATCCTTTGAATTGCGTTATTGTTTAGAAGGATTGAGTTATTTTGTATCGTGCATCTTATAGGCATAAAATTAGATTTTGCTGTTGAGAACGTTAGACCATTATTTTTGGCCCAATCTGCAAGTGCAGCTAAATCATTGTTTAGTCGAGCAATATGAGTTTGTACTTGATTAGCTGGGAAAGTGATGACAACTTTCATGTCATCAGCGAATAAGAACAGTTTGCTATGCGAAATGACGCTATGTATGTCATTTATATATATAAGAAATAGTAAGGGGCCTAATACGCTACCTTGAATCACCCCACTGGGAATAGGTAGGCTGCGTGATCTACGGCCATTAACTTCAACAGAGTGAGTGCGATCAGTAAGAAAAGAAGTTAACCAGGAAAGAAGATTACCACCGATGCCATATGATTCAAGTTTCGATAATAATATCTTATGAGGAACAGTATCAAATGCTTTAGTTATGTCTAGGAAGACAACTACAACTGCCAAACCTTCCTCTATCGATGTAGTAATATAGTCGAGGTATTCAAGCTGACATGTAATGCATGATCTTTTATTTAGGAAACCATGTTGAGCTTTAGAGAAGAAACTTGAAGATAAGTGATTTAAGATAGCTTTTTTTTATTATTTTTTCAAGTAATCTAGATAGTATAGCTGTGTGGTTAATTGGGCGATAATTTGATACCGTGTGCTTCGAGCCAGATTTATGTCTGGGTGTAACGACAGAGTGTTTACATTCTAAAGGGAAGATTCCAGATTCGATTGAAGTGTTAAATAAGTTCAGTAGAAGAAGTTTGAAATCGTCACCACCCATTCTGCAAATGGCTGGTGGAATGCCTGTTATGTCTGGCTTCATACTGGACGTAGTTTGCTCGCAGACTTCTTTAATGTCATTTAGATTTATGCATATAGTATTTAATACACTAGGTGAACGAACTGTTCTAGTCATATCTTTATAGATGGAAGTATTGTAAGTAGTATTAAAATATTTAAGAAATTCTTCGCAGATTGTAATAGGGTCTGTAATTCTTATTTCTGCCGAATTATAAGTTCGGTCGTGAATAATAAAATCTACTTTGCTGGTTGAGTTTACGGATCGTGATTTAAATAACCTGCTGAGTGATTTTAGTTTATCACAACTGTTCAATGCTCTATTTTCTGATGCAATCAATGTGTGGTCTAGAATGAGTTTGTGGTCACTCAATAGTTCATAAGAACGTAAACGAGCAAAGATGTCGTTATTGTTAATTGCAACTTTAGACCATTTTTTAATTTTCTTTTCCATTTTCTCGAGCCTAGTTCGTTTTATGTGTTTTCTAGAACTGCTAGCTTTATCGATTAAACTTATAATTTTCGAATGGAATGTCGAGGATATAGTTGGAAAATCATGTGAAAGAAAGAAATGAGACCAATCTTCAATCCTTATAAGTGTTGAAAGTAACTTCCAATCGATGAAACGGTGAAGAGTCTTGACCTCATTGGTAGCTTTGCAAGTGCATGATAGGTGGAAGGATAATATTTTGTGGTCCCCATTAAAGGGGGAAGGCAATATTAGTAAGTTGTTTGGATCAATATTTAGAGTAAAGACTAAGTCAAGAATGTTGTCCTTTCTAGTTGGTCTATCAATAAATTGTTTGTAACCTAGTAATTCGAGCGTTTTCATAAAATTTGTATGAGAGCTAACTTTACTTCGTTCGTGCCAGTTTAAATTAGGCATGTTAAAATCACCGGCTATAAGTTTATAGCGTGCATGATGTAAAGACGTTTCGATGAAAGCTTGATTTAATGTATTCAGATTATATGAAGTTGAGCCTGGTGGGTAGTAGATGCAGCCTATTAAGAGATCTAGTATAGGTAGTTCTAACCATAGTGAATCTTCAAGTTCTGTTAAATTCGAAGATGTTATACTATTAGCTTTAAATCTTGAATGCACATAAATAAGGCAACCACCACCTCGTTTCAGAGTGCGGTTTCTCCTAAATATCTGGTAGTTAGGTATCATGAGTTTAAAGTCAGAGTGTTCATCACGGGTCCAGGATTCAGTTATAAGAATAATATCTACAGGTTTAGAAGATAGGTAAGATTTCAGTATATGGATTTTAGGTATAATTGATCTAGCATTTATGACCAGAAAACGAACAATATGAAGGTCAGAAGTTAAAGGATTTGTGGTGAGTGCATTAGAGAGTTTACTCTGCTTAAAATTTAATTTATGTATTTTTGAAAAAAGCGGTATTAGTGTTAAAGGATGGTTCATAATTGGAGCGGAAAACATAAGGATTGTAAAATGAAGTTTGGGGAATATAATTATTATAATAAGGGGGATATTGTGTAACAGTAGATGAATTATGATAAGGTTGAATATTACAAAAAGGTGTAGGAGGTGGTGATGAATGGTGATAGTGTTGCTTATATGATAGGGGGTTATTCATTAAGAAACGAGATGTGTCAATACGGTTGTTGAGACTGGGTGAGCCACTTATATAATTAGTTGTCTGCATACGTTGTCGGGGAGGTGGTCTGATCAGTGCCTCTCTGAAAGTAGGAGGGTTTGGTAAGAGGGGTCGTGTTTGTCTTAGTTTAGGTAAACGCGGCTGGCGTAGATGCAGATGTGGAGTTACACTCACACCTTGATTATCAGGTGCGGATGTCGAACTATGGGAGCTATCAGAGTTATTTTCAGTTACTGATTCACATTGCATTTGTTCGTTTGTATCTGAGGTATTGTTACTAGTATTGGAGCGGATAACTTTACGTTTTTTATAGTTAAATTTTCGTTGCATGGGTGTTAAGTCCGGTTTTAGGACTACACCCGAGAACCTAGGTATACTTTTCAAAAGGTGTTCATTATCAAGTAAATACAACGAAAAACTCTTATCTGAAAATTTTATTAAAATAGGAGTGCGTTGTTTAATTGTGTTTTTACGAAGTCGAGCTATAGTGAAACATTCAGTGGGGATGCCATATGTAGAGAATATACATTTTCTTAAATCATTTAAAGGGTAATTATCGGCAATATTAAAGATGATGACATTTTTTGAGCGAGCTTCTCTTTGATAAATTTCAGTGCTCATGGTTTCTATAAATTTATTCGCTTGAATCAATATATCGTGGTCAATGCCAATATCAGGGTTCATGAGAGATAAGAGCGGTTTTAGAGAACTATAGTTGGATTTGCATGTTGCTAGTTCGTTTCTAAGTTCTGACAACTCTGATTCCAATTTTTTTAGTTTGTTCAAAATAATAGAAGTGTCACTGTCTAATCTAACAGTACAATTACTAGGCTTAGATAATTTACGTAGCTTAATTCGAGCCGGCATATATTCACAATGTTGAGAAAATTTATATCAACTGGACTTAGTTTTCGAATCTTCTCAGAGACAACGACTGGACAGAATTTTTTCTTTTTTCAGACTTCAATCGTATTTCTTCGATTTTCCATGATAACTTCTTAGCATGCCTTCGGAGTTCGTCTACCTCTCATATTAAAAGAAGTGAACATAACCCCATAACCCTTCTCGAAAGAAAGATTGCTCGTCTCTCTACTTCTGCGAATCATAAGTTTGACTTCTTCTCTGTTATGCGCCGACATGAGCTATGTAACTCTCTCCCAAGTATTAAAATTCGCCTTCTAGAGCGTCAAGAAAGAAAGGCTTCAAGCAGTAACTCAAAGACTAAGTCTTTGAATTACCTTACGAAGAATAGATGAATCTCATTAAAACGTGACATTTCTCCAATTATTTATCAAAAAGATAATAAGGATGTAGTCACTACTGACCCGCTCACAATAAATCAGGCTTTCTCTTCATTCTTTAGCAGCCCATCTAATAATAACCTTTACCATCCACCGGCAAACAATAACGTTCCCTTGAATACTATTGACTTCTTTACTTTGACTTTAAAAGAAATATAAGATATTTCCCGTCGAAGTAAAATTTCTTACAAGCCCGATGGTGTAGGTTTTATATCAGCCATCTTACACAACAGCAATGAAGATTTAACCTTACTCTTATTAAATCATTTTAATATTTCTCTCAAATCCTGAATCTTTCCAACTGATTGAAAACACTCGGTTATTATCTCTCGTTTGATATCTGGTAATTCGAACCTCGTTACGAATTATCGCCCTATTAATCACACTCCTATTCTCTCTAGGTTATTTGAAAAGTTAATTAGGAAATCTTTGTTGGACTACCTTGGCCCAGATGCGTTCTCCCAGTCCAACATTGTTCCTTAAACCAAAAATCTTGTGCAACCTGCCAGTTAGAATATTAAGATCACATAACCAGTTCACTAGACCAAGGATTATCAGTGATTATTGTATTCCTAGACATAAGCAAGGCTTTCGATCGGGTTCCACATACGCTACTTCTTTTGAAGTTATCATATTTGGGTATTCATGGGCCTTTATTAAGCTGGTTTCATTCTTTTCTGTCTGATCGCACCTTTTCAGTTAGCGTTAACGGTGTTACTTCACCTAATCAGCCGATTCCAAGTGGCGTAATTTAGGGCAGCGTTCTAGGCCCCCTTCTTTTTCTCATTTATGTTAATAATCTGCAAAGTGTTGTGAACCACTCTAAACTCTTTATCTTCGCTGATGGCATAAAAGTCGTCCTATCATTTCCACCTAATGAAATGTCACTAACTCTGATATCCCTTAACACTGATCTTGCATCTTTATCAAGCTGGGGCGCACAATGGGGATTAGAATTTTCGGCTCCTAAGACACACTATATGGGATTACGCTGCTTAATCCCCTGTGACACACTTACATTAAATGGCTCAACCATAACTCCTTCTGCAGAAGTTAGGGATCTCAGATTTAGGTATTCCTCTTCTCTAAACTTTAATGAGCAAGCAAGACATCTCCTCACGAGAGCACGACAAAACTTTGGTCTAGTTAACCATAAATTCCTCTTACGTGAAAGTAAAATTGCACTATATAAAATGAAGGTCCTGTCAATTCTTGATTATTGTAATATCATATATTCCCACATGGGGAGGCGTGATTTTTTTCTCTTAGAGAGACTTCAAAGTAATTTTACCAAAATACCTTTGGGTTATTCTAACCCTTTGCCTTATCATGAAAGGTGTAATTTGCTGAGTATCGAACCACTATGGCTACGCAGAATTCGTCTGAATCTGCTTTTTTCTTCCGAATCATTACTCAACAGCGAGTTAAGCTTCAATCTGGCATGCGCTTTCGCGATTATATTCAATATGATCTGCGTGATCGACCAAGGCTATTGAATATCCCTTTCTCTCGCGCTAAAGTTAGAAGTAACTCCTTCTCAATTAGATATGCACAACTTTGGAATTCTCTTCCTCTTCATTTCCGTATATGCACATCTACAGGAAAATTTAAAACGCTTGTAGAAATTCTCAACGTTCACTCACTATCCCAAATCCTTAAGATAAACTCTTCTCTAGATATTCTATACTCTCATGGGATCCCAGGTTTCTAATTCCACATCTTTCTCCACATATTAGTATATCATGATGTCTTATGGTATTCTCTGGATAACTAGCCATTCAAGTGTCAGGTTACCGGACCCTTAGATATCTTGTTACAAATCTTCATCGTAACCGTGCGTTTTATAATCATTTTTACCATATAACCATATCCTTAACCGTTATCTGCTTATATATCTGCATATATTAGTATATCATGAGGTCAGATAGTATTCTCTGGATAACTGGCCATTCAAGTGTCAGGTTACCGGACCCTAGAAATGCTTTTACACAAATTAATCTCAACATTGCCTTCGATAACATTTTCTATGCACCATTATGTATATAACTGTCTTTTATTTCTCATGAGGCCTAGAAATGTCTCATATTTATCTTAATGTGCAAAATATTAAAAATCCACCAAAAAAATGAAAAAATGTAAAAAAACTAAAAATACATTATGTTTTTTTAAATGTAAATTCTTATTTCTTAAATGATGTACTATTTTACTTTGATGACCTCTCACCGTGCTGGTGAAGAGAAAATCTTTCATTATATTCCAATGTCTTCGAATAACGAACCATCACTGTAATTGGCTCGAAATCTATCCGCCCGAGATTTGTTCCGTATGCGATTCATTCTCCTGCAGATAACGAAAATCCGGCTGGTGAGCACATTCTGGTTCGATTGGTCGACAATTCTTCAAGAGTATTGGAACACTGTACCCTACTGCCTCCTCTTTGCTATTAGCCACACCCTCTCTCACCCCCCACAATTTCTTAGATTTTCTTATACCGATGGATTTATGTTCCCTTCTCAATCTTCTTATTCCGATGGATTTATGTTCCCTTTTCAATCTTCTTATTCAAACTTTCCGTAAAAACATGAATTTATTCACATATGATTTATTTATCAATTTTTTATGACAACTTCATTACAATTCGTACCACTTTTTCCATAATTACCTCCCATTTCTGTTCTCTATTTGTTTCTTGCATCCTTGCCATTCGAAAATCTTGACATAATTTAAATGGAATTCTATTTCGATTAGACTTTGATAATTTGTTTCTTACCTACTTTATATTCATTTTCCTCATTAAACGGAGAAAATAACTAAAAATCCCGCTCACTTCGGTCACTTGCACTGTACTATTTTCTTTTGCTGTTCAAATTTTGATAAACTGATCATGTATTGCATGCCTTAGATATCCAAGAATATATATTATTAATATTACACAAGCCTCAACTGTATAGGAACATACAACAAACAGTGGAGCCAAAATACTCCAGAATCAATTATATCAAATGCAAACAAGTTTAATGACGACCTGAGATATAAATAGAATGAGAGGTGTTACCAAAATTGCCGTCCGAAATGTCTTTTGAAGACAAAACACCCAAAAGTGGTGTCAAAATACAAGCCAATTTCAAGTGCCGAAAATGGCAACCAAATTCAACAACAATGACCGACAATGGCCGGAACGAACAATTAAAACAAATAATTAACCAAAAGCGTATAAAGAAAAGATTTACAATAGCAAGTTTTTAATAACAAAAGAAATGTTTTCCATCAAATACAGCATAAATATAAAATACGGGAAAATATAATCAACAAAATTTAGATTCTGGAAATTGTTTCAAAATATAACGTGAAGACGAAGGAAAAGGAAGAATTTCATAAAGTTGCATCTAACAGTATGTCTTTTTGGAAGAAAGTGCTCTGGTCTTGCAGACAGAATTCTAAGTGCGGTCTGACAATAGGTGTATGAATCCGCGTCGATGTCTAGAAAATTCCTCTTTCGGTCCAGCAAGATCAAACGAACTGAAGACATTTGTTCCCACCCTACACCCGTGTTTCTTATCAAGTTTTTTGTGTCATAATTTTTCAGTGATATTTTTTGTTTGTTCTTCATATTGAAAATAACA
>JACCGJ010009183.1:0-17437 GCA_013407085.1 Atriophallophorus winterbourni
CTTGGACTTGATACTTCTGATCCTACCGCTGTAGAAACTATCATCTATAAACCGCCGATCGGACGGAGCGACCACGTTGTCCTAGAATTCTACAACGTTTGTAGTGCTAGGCGCAAATTTGACGGAATGAAATGCTTCAGAAAGGTAAACTATCGTACCCTTTGTGCAGAGCTTCAAAGCATTAGTCTCATACAGTTGGATTATTCCGATTCAGACAGTCATTGGCGCTCTCTCCTACAACACCTGAAACTTATATTAGAGAAACATTCAAACCTCGTCCCGAAGAAAAATCCTCGACGTAACAAATTTAAGCTACGTAGCAGGACCAAAAAGTGGATGAAACAAAGGGCAGTAGCGTGGGAGTTTCACAAGGCTACCAACACAGCTGATTCTTGGGCACAATTTACACGACTGAGAAACAAAGTTATCAGCTTAATTCGAGATGATAAACAAGAGTTCCAATCGCAATTGATTACTCAGATGCACCAGAATCCGAAGCTCTTGTATAGACTTGTAAACGATAGAACAAATATTAAACCAGGAGTCTTTGCCCTGAAAACTTCGTCCGGCTTCACAGAATCCGTTGAACAAACCGCTGATTTGTTAGCAAACTTTTATGCTGGAGTATTTGTACCGAAATCCGCAGAGCACGAACAGGAACCAAGCATTCGATATGATCGTCCCACTCTGAGTGAAATAATAATTACTCCGATGGTGGTTGCGCAGCACTTAAGAAAGTTAAACGCAAAGAAATCTCCGGGACCAGACGAAATTTCACCGAAGCTCCTCAAAAGCTGTCATGCGCAGCTCTCGGAACCTTTATCTCGTCTGTTTAGCGAATTGCTTCAAGTCGGAATGGTACCAATTGATTGGAAGCTGGGAATAATTACACCAATTTACAAAAGTGGATGCCGTTCTGAAGTAAAAAATTACAGGCCTGTGACATTGCTGTCTTCGGTTTCGAAGGTTTTTGAGCGCATAATCACTGCAGAAGTAGTGCGCCACCTGGAATCGAACGGACTCTTGACAATTGCCCAGCACGGATTTCGCAGAAACCGCTCTTGTCTAACTAATTTGCTGACATGTTTGGACGACTGGACTAGTGTAGTGGACGCCGGAGGCAGTATTCATGCATGCTACTTAGACATTTCTAAAGCTTTTGACAGAGTTGATCACAACTTACTGCTGAACAAGCTAAAGAAACACGGTATTGCTGGAGGACTGTATGACTTGCTGCGAGACTATCTCAGCAAAAGACATATACGGGTTCGAGTTGACGTATACTATCGAAGGAAATCGACGTCACTAGCGGTGTTCCACAGGGATCCGTGCTCGGACCGATACTGTTTCTGATCTATATGAATGACCTGCCAACACCACGCGGCAGTAAGATGGTTCTGTTCGCAGATGACATAAAAATATGGAAAAAAATCAGCACTGCCGAGGATTGCAGTGTGCTTCAAAGTGACTTGGATGCTGTGCAAATGTGGTTATCTGAAAATAACCTACCGCTAAACATGCAGAAGTCTCAAATCATGCACATTGGTCGTGTGCTAAGCTTTTCTCATTCATACAAGCTTGGCAACAATATCCTGGAGTACACCAAACAAGAAAAAGACCTGGGTGTCTGGATTTGCGGTAGCCTGAAAAATGGTCTACAATGCGAAGCCGTTTACAAACGCGCGTCTCGGATGCTCGGTGTGTTAAGGCGGATATTCGGACGTTTTTCCCAGAGATGTTTTTCTCTGATGATGAACACGTACATACACCCGCTTACTGATTACGCTTCACAAGCCTGGACTCCATGGCTTCAAAAAGACATTTCACTATTGGATCGCATACACCACAGAGCCTCAAAGTTGGTCATTGGGCTCGAAAACCTACCATTCGCTGACCGGCTAAGTAAACTGAAGCTGACGACGTTTGCACAAAGGAGACTGCGAGCCGACCTCCTCCTCACATTCAAAATCCTTAACAGTGTTTCCCACCCTTTGGATATACTATTTCACCGACGAACATCCAGCAACAACCGCGGTCACAACTGCAAGTTGGAAATACCCCACTCCAATCAGAACTGTCGCAGGTATTTTTATTCTGTGCGTATTTGTTTCGCTTGGAATTCCCTGCCAGCCGATTTGGTAAGCTCAAACACTTTTTCTATATTTAAATTAAAACTAGACGATTTCCTGAGAGCCAATCCAAATTATGCCCCGAACTATTTATAATCTATCGTTACCAGAATTATTTTGATTTTGACATTTTTCTATACACATATACACTTGTACCTATAGTTCAACTGCATGGTTATTGTAAAGTAATTGCTTTTTCAACCATAAAATCTTGAATCTTGAATAATATATACTGAAAATACCATTTGATTTCACTAGTCATATATAAGATAGCTTTGTCTTATCACTCTGTCCATGAATGTGGGGCATATCTGATTATATGTGATCATCAACTGAGGAGTTTTGGCAAATTGGCAGTAGTATTACTACAATTGGACTGTAAGATGAACAATTGAATTGATTTAACAGCCATGCAAATGTTTAAAACTGCTTATATTTTTGAACACTTTTACCATGTATCCTTTTACTGAACTATATCAGTTTATTAGTTTTTTAGTCTATTGTCGTGTTTACCTTATTTGGCTGTTTCCGCGCTTTTTGAAGTTGTGATTCCTCGTGGTCATTCTAACTGCTGAACATTCGTGCTGTTTGAATAAGTACGATCAAAGTAATTGATGTTTGCTATTTTTATTGCATAATCATTTGATCGAGGGACTGTATCCCATCCCATCATAACTGTCGGAAACTGTCAGATTGAATCAGTAAATCAGTGCACATACCTTGGTTCAACCATTGCGGGTAACCTCTCACTAGACACGGAGATTGATAAGCGGATTGGCAGAGCAGCTGTCATTCTGTCCCGTTTGAACTCTCGTGTTTGGGATAACCGCAAGCTGACTGTAAAGACAAAGATGATGGTATACAGTGCGTGCGTACTAAATGCTTTACTGTACGGCAGTGAAACTTGAACCACTTACGCAAGACACGAACGGAAGCTGAATGATTTCCATTTACGAAGCATCCGTCGTATCTTAAACATATCGTTGATTGACAGACTGACTAATGCTGAAGTGCTTTCAAAAACTGGTATACAGAGCATGGTCACTCTATTGCGACAGCACCGCCTGAGCTGGCTTCGTCATGTTTACAGAATAAAAAATGGTCATATTCCGAAAGATCTATTGTATGGTGATTTGCAACTAGGAATTAGACCATTGAGCAGACCGCACTTGTGTTACACAGACGTTTGCAAAAAAGATATGAAAGCTCTTGACCTTGACCGGTTAGTTGAGAAGAACTTGCTCTTGACCGCTCACATTGGAGACACTGTGTAAAGCGTCGTCTGCAAGCTGGAGAGGAGCAGATACAGCTCTTGGCTGCTGAACGCAGATCACGCCGCCGGCGTGCAACTGAAGCAATACAACCGAGTTCAGACTTTCATTGCCAGCGCTGCGGGAGAGATTGTTCCTCCCGAATCGGACTGTTTAGTCATTCCAAAAGATGCAAAACTTGAACATTCACGCGATTGTGATGTACATCTACGGTCAACATCTATCGAAGGAGGCCAACAACAACAACATTTGAATCTATAGCACCGTACGCTTCTAACTCATTGTCTTGTTAATATTTTTGTGGGACTTGGACGCATAACTCAGCCGTTTGATAGACACAATGATGTTTTACTTGTGACTGAAATTTTGGACGGTAAATTCGATATTCTCCTTACCGAATTTTCGGTCATATAGTGAGTGGTGCTTTTGAATAATTAGGAAACTCCACAGTTACCAAACTAGATTATTCTGCTTTAGTAGACAAATCGTGAACTTCGAATACATTACTAGTCGACAATCCGAAAACCTACTGCTCAACCATGCTGATCTGGATCATATTGTCACTGCTGTTTGTGTGTACGGAGACGCATGAAAATGTGTATTTATCATTGAGTATGAAAGCACAAGCCTGATCCACAAACGACAAAGTTATTGGATGAGTGTTGCCAAAGATGACGAAAACAGCAGCGGCCGTGAGCACCAAATTTCAAGGAACAAAATAGAAACAAAATTATCCTTCCTAGATGGGATGTGATCCACCACATATCATTTAGCAGAACTTTTTCTACGGTCGCCCAGAAGTGAGAATTGACACGAATTCAACTGATGTAAAATATTATTCGTCTTTGAAAGCAAAAAGCTTATGGTCAGTGTGGAATTAAGTTGTTTGTCCACAAACATTGATCCAACTTGCGTTTTTTTACTATATATACGCGCATTGATACAAAAAATACAAGAACGCAACCGACATTCTGGTGCCTAACAACATTAGAAAATCTTTCAGATCCCTGGTCAGCGGTCGTAATGTGGTAGCCGGATTGCGCGTTTGTGCTTGCATGTTTAATTTGTGATGCAGATAACAACTCCCATTTAGCGTTATTCAAGAACAATAACAGTTCATTATTATGGTTCAACACGACGCATCGTATCAAAGTAGCGGATACAACGGAGTCCGTCAACACGGTTCAACACGAAAACAAGATTAATGTTTTGTGTTCACCCAACATCAAGCCAATATACACTTATGAACGAACGACGAAGTTACGTGTGTAGCGCTTGCTTAGAATAAACAAGAAGAACGCGGTTCACTGGCATAATATATATCGACAGTCCAGCTGATTGTTAGGTATCTTTCGAAGAATATTTGGAAGTTTCTCGCTGATAACGTCATCAAGGATAATAAACGTCTACCCTCACAGTTCGATAGAGTATGTGTCAGAGGACTAATATCGTTTTTTTGTGGAAAGATAATGTTCTCTTTCATTAAATTTCTCACAGAGCAACAAAGTTAGCACAAGTGTTTTCCATGTTTCCTAAACCTAACGATTACAACGTCTTGGTATGTGCGACTTTATCAAGAACATGATACGGCGCGATATTTTTATGATCTACCGAAGGACATCCACTTAGACACTTGCTCAATTAGTGTGATGAGAAAGCGACACGCGGACATACCTCATCAATTTACGAACCAAGGTTCCGTATTGATTATAGACGCCATTTCGTCGTACTTGCGATATTGATGTCCAATTCTCTACCCTATCGTGTGGTGGGCTCTCATTTTTATTCATACTGAAACGCTGTTGTGCTTTGAGGTATTAATATTTTAACCATAAATCCTTGAAACTTTGAATCCTTGAATTCTTGCTCGATAGTGCTGAGCACCGAGTCACCTTGTCCAAATGTAAGGTTGGTACCGAATGCACTAAAATTTTACCAATAAACATTAAGGTTGGTGCCAAATTCATGTTTCCTGGTAACAAATTCAACTTATTCACAAAGCTCATTCGAAATCCATGCATTTGTATTAGCAATGCATATTATAAATTCTTTCATCGGAGACGTAAATTTAATGCCTAATTCAAGCAGGTTATTATCAAATGACATGCTTATGTCGCAGAGTTTGATGGCTTTGCTACAAGATTACGCAAAATGGTTTTTTAAGCCATGCTCCGAATGTTCACCTTGGAACAATTATATTGTATCCAAACAGCATCTCTTTTGGAATGGACGGTGAATTATGTGATGGAGGACACTTCTGGTACTATGTGGAACGATGCCGTTTTCACGCTTGTGTCGTTTAGATCCATTCAACACGGTCGAACACAGCGGAGTTATGCTGGATGTGTGTGGAGATCGTCTGGTGCAAGATGTTCATGGCGTATGCTAGACATCTATGTGTAGGATCGGTATGATATAGTCCAGCAAAACAACAAGACGAAAGAAATCATATTTGTTATTCAGTTTTATATGAGTATATAAAGTAAGTGTAGAGATTGATGGTGAGTACTGTGCACGTACGCATGAGGAATTTTCATAATGTTTTTGCATTATCCAAATTCGAAAGCGAAACATTATTTAGAAAAGTTAAGAAAGGAATACGTTGGCTCAAAAACAACTGTGTTCAGCGGTTGTATATATGTTGTAAACACGGTCTTTCAACTTTGCTCTAACCTTTCTTATCACCTCTCTGATCCATCGTTTCAGCAATGGTTACG
This sequence comes from Atriophallophorus winterbourni, assembly GCA_013407085.1. Classification (NCBI taxonomy): domain Eukaryota; kingdom Metazoa; phylum Platyhelminthes; class Trematoda; order Plagiorchiida; family Microphallidae; genus Atriophallophorus; species Atriophallophorus winterbourni. Next base: position 6,118 of record JACCGJ010009183.1, read on the forward strand.
TGAAGAATTTGACCTTCCAAACAGCTTGGCAATCCAACGGTTTAACGAAAGTCCACAAAACGACAATGTACAAAATGTTGTTCTGGCGAAACGGGATGATGCCTACTTTGTTCGAGGTCAGTAACGTGATAAGTGGGGATGTAATCACGGAGCAGCTGGATTTGTTCATCGAGATCACAGTGACGCAGAAAACTCATCAGTCGGCGATCTATCGTGTTCGGCATATACCAAGAAAATTATAAATGTTGGCGCCAAAGTTGAACTGCTACCTTTGACAAATTAGTTAGATCCGCAACTGCATTTATTATAATATTCCAATAATCTTTGACCAATATATCCATCATCCTGATTCTTTCGTAAGTTCAGATTAATTGGAAGTGCTTCATTCAAATTACAATGTGTGGACATATTACTATTTGTATCTACAAATCAAACCGTCCTAATTTGAATCCACATCTGTTCCTTTCATCTAGATAAATTTCGATTTATTTTTAATTAATTCTTCTATTCGCCTCCAATCTGTAATACCCTCCCTAACACTGACTACCTTATTGTCCAGACATTTCATTGCATAACCAGCACACAGTGATGATCTGACCCTTGAAATACAATATTTCCGGATAAACTCTTATTTGAACCTCTATTCAGCTATGGTCTCCGCGATCAGACATCCCAGCGGTTAGTTACGCTACAGGTTATGTCCCCGAACCGTGTTCAGTTGCGGTCTTGTACTGAGAAACTTCTTGGAGAACTTGAGTTTTATTGTGTGTTGTTAAGCAGAGTGACGAGGTAAGCTTGGTGGGAGGCGTTGCAGTGAAAGCCGGAATGAAGAAGTTGCTCCAGTTGCTAACGAACATTGATTGAATGCTTGTTTCATTCGAGGTGTAAACACCTCATCCCAGTTATTTGTGCTCACTATTTAATATAATCCTTAGCTATTTAGGTCCATCAATTCTACATCTTTTAGGATATTACTTTGTTCAAGGTTCTTTGACAGTTAAGCATGCGGTACGTGCTACCGGTGTAATGCCGTCTGGGATGATGATGATTAAGTTGTATTTGATATACGGAATAATATCGATGGAACACGCAGTTAATTTTCGAGATTAATATAAGGCATGTGTCAGGAGTTGTCTTTCAACTGTTGAATCACCTCTTGCGCACGATAAGCCATCGAATTCATTTCACATTTCACGTGACGATTGCGAATCTACTTAAACGGATGTATCCGAAACCTGAAACATATTCAGCCGTAGAAATATTGCGCCTCAACTGATGGAGGCATGGTATAAACCGTATGAAAATGCTATATATTTCGCATCGGTTATGACAGTTTCAGCAAACGTTGTGAAACTACTGATATCGCCGTAAATCGTTTCGACATTTTTACCAGGAGCAACGATGTCATTTTGTGTCTTCGAAATCAGTGATCTGATAATAATTTGCAACTTGCAGCCACCGGTAATCCTAGAATGCCTGATTCAGGATCCTGTCAACAACAAACAGACTTCCTTCGATAGTTGCAAGAATAATTTTGCAAAAAACATTGATATTCACTATATTCGCGGGGCCGAAATGTAGAACCAAATCGCTATAAATAAAATGAATCAGGGTTAACGTGATTAATAGGTGAGGCAATAACATAGTTAGCTGGCTTATATACGCCATGTTTTCAAGCATTGAAGGATATATTGATAAATGTTGATACTTCAAAACACTACAATGTTACGGTATGAATGAAAATGTGGAAAATATAATAGTATAAATGGAATATAGAATATCAAATGTAAGGCTCACGATTGATGTTTATTTGCGTGTGTAAACCCAATTATACAACCTCTGGCTGGAAGAGTCAACTAGATGTTGTTTCAGTGAATTCCAAAGAAATATTGCACGTACGGCGAAAGAAATGGCGCCGACAATCGATAACGGAACTTGGAACGCATTTCCTTTCGTCGCTTATCCATCACACCTTCAGGCTGCGCGACGAATTGCGTATACAAAATCAACTGTAAGGGTTGCTCGGGAGTATATATTGGGCAAACATTCAGAGAACTCTGTACTAGGATAAGTAAACACAAAAATCGAATAGGTAAGCAACCACGCAATTCCAGTGAATATCAAACACTGATAAGAGATTCAGCACTAGCTGAACATGTGCTGGACACCGGTCACAGCGTAGATCTTGATAACGTAAAGTGATAAGGCGGGGAATAAAACCATACTTGGAACGACTTCACGCTGAGGCGGTTGAGATAACAAAGGCTGGTAAGAATGCTGTCAATAAGGTGGATAGGGCTGATATCTCCACAATCTGGCGTCCGATCCTGCAGCGGATAAACATTAACGTGCGTAACCCCTAGTGTGCGCACCGATTACGCAATCGCGCTAATCTGTCAGCAGCTGTCATTCACACCTGCCAAGACTAAAACTATTAAGGGATTATACAGCACGTATGGGTGGTGGTGCGTCAGTCGATATTGATCGCGCCTGTCTAGCTAAACGAGCGTAGAACCCACCATGGACTGTGCAGTTCTTAACCAGCTTAAGATTGGTCAGGTGAATGCAATTTAAGCTTGATATCTGTTCGTACTGACACCCTTGGTCTGACGAAGCTTCTATGTCAGAAGCGAAACGTTACCAATAAACTGCTTTCGCAGATTCATTACTAACCTTATTTTTTCATGATTATGATTCCCCGATCTGTCACAAACATTTTCCATTACAATTGAGAATAGATTGTCGATAATGGAAAAGGAACTAGATAGTTTGAAGATTACTCTCCAACCAATAATTAGATCTAAATCTTTTGAATTGAATACTCGATTACGCTCGGCCTCACCACCGCAGTCTGCTTCCAAAAAGGGTTAAATTACGCGACACTGAAGTGTTACTTAAAAAGGCCTTGAAGCAGAAACCGTCTACGTCGAACGCTTCTTTGACAATAGCTGCCACGAGAAATACTTCGCTTAAAGTTATCTGCACCGATTCGGCACCAACTGAAAGGCCCCCGGTGGTAAAAAAATCATACAGAGAAATGCTTTTGCGGTCGACCTCCGCGGCACAATTTGAGCCTGGCACACTAAATCTAAATCAAAATGCCTCACATTATATTAAGAATAACCGGACACGTGACAAGCGTTCTCATTCGTTAAGCGTAATATGTACGAATGTTAAAGTATCCGGCGAGAGCTTGTTAGATAGAAAACACAAACACGACCTCGATATATGGTCTCAAATTTGTCAACAATTGCAAATTGAGTACCGTATTTTTCGGACTATACGGCGCAACGGATTATAAGACGCAGTATCAGTGAACGATCTGTTTTCATATATAAGACGCACCGGGTTATAAGGATAGGTCAGACTTTATTCAAATGATGAACAATAACTGTCATTATTACATAAAAAGTACACTAACTTTTTCAATCATTCCTCTTCTAAGAATCCATCAAATTTCTCGTCTTCGGTGTTAGAATTCAACAGTTGGGTGATAGCAGCATCAAGCACCCCCGGATCCCTCTCATCATTATCCTATTCAGTCTCATTGCTGTTGCTTGTCTGTTCATCAATGATTCTAGCCTTAATGAAAGCTCGGACAAATTTAATTGTTATTTCAACCATATATCTTGAACCTTGAAACAAACCTTGAAGGCTAATCTACCCAAATAAAAATCTCTCTTACCATCAAATCTCTCAATGGGTGTATCCAGTCATGGATATGTTTCAATGAAACGAAATTTTATAATTTGACCATAATTGCGGAGGCAAGATGTTTGTAATAACTAATTAAATCGTATAACACCAGAGTAAAATCCATACGAACGTGGTTTCGCTGAATAGCTTTAATGCTTTTCAACTACTTACAAATATTCAGCAGCAAACACCGTATAAATGAAGGTTTTAGTCACTCTTGCATATGGCACGCGTAAACGCCAGTGCCACTCACAAGGGTCTCCGTCGATCAATCTTTGTGTTAGATGTGCAAGCTCATGATGATAATCCGCATGTCTAAAACTGATTCGAGAATCATAGTCGCAGCACATGATCAATCGCTATCTTTTCTACACCCTCAGTGCGATAAACGATAAGCAACACGGAGCAACCAGTGGACGGTAGCTCATGCCGAATGAGTTGAGACTGGAAAAGTGATAGCACTGGGTTTGAATCCGTCACGAAACAGGATATGCACTGCTGATGAGCTCAAATACGTGCAAAACTCTAGTCCAACGCTTCCAATGTGGACTGTTGTGATAAACTTTGTGAATTATTCGAAGGACTTGGTACTGATGAGTAGTCGCAAAACGAGCAATATCTACTGTTAACCAAATTGAAATCAATGCACTACACTGTACCTCCAGTGTGAGAGGTCGGAAGTAAGACTTTTTTAGTTCGTTGGTCTACTGTTGAGAGCTTAAATCTCATTTGCATACGTCTTTTTTAACATAGGTGCTTCGACTGCTTTTATTACTCATCGAGCATATGCGACGCTGTCGTTGTGAAGTGAGCATTCACTGAATTTCAGGCTTGAAGGACACTTGGCCAGTTGCTATTTTATGCAAACATGAAACTTTACAGATTTGGCAGTTGCACCGCTAATGGTAGGAATGCAGCAGACCGGTGTCTTTACACATTTATTATTGTACACTTATATTTAATCTATCTTTCACTAACATGTGATTCAAAATTTCTCTTTGCATCACGTGAATATTGATTGACCTTTGTCGCCCGGGCAGTGACATCGACCAGTTTAAAAAATCATATGGCGCGACATATACAAAGAAGTGGATAATACGAGCAACGAACAAGAGGATATTAGAGACAAGAACATCAACAGGCATCGAACAACGTTACTGACTTTTCCAATTCTCATACTTCTTCGAACTTTCTTTTACTGCATAACGATGTCACTCCAGAAAAGATCAGATTCGAAATAAGAGAATTTTTCTGTGAGCCAAAACGTGGGGGCCTGAAAGTCAAATCGCCGCTAGAACACAATCGTCAGAAAACACCACTGGTGCCCGACCAAACACGCACCGAATAAAAATACCTGCTACATTTCCATTTGGAATGTGGTTTTTTTTAACTTGCAACCACGGCCACATTAGCTGCTGGTAATTCGAAGGTGGTATAATAAGGGTATGGTGTGGGAAACCGTAGTAAGTATTTTGTATGCGAGGATGCGATCACCTCGCATTCTCCTTTGCACAAGTGTTCTCATATTTAGTCGTGTGAGTTTCCCGGCGATTGGCATATTTTCGATTCCAATGACAAGCTTAGAAGCTTGCTAATATATGCGATCCAGAAGTAAGATGTCTTTTTGAAGCCATGCTGTCCAGGCTTGTGAGGCATAGTCTAGAACCGGGTGTATATATGTTTTCATTAAGAGAGGAAAACACCCTTTGGAAAACGTCCAAATAACCGCCGTAACATTCCGTGCAGCCGAGACGCGCATTTGTAAACGGCCTCGCATTGCAGACCATTTATCATACTACCGCAAATCTAGACACCCTTGTAATTGCTTCTTCGTTGTACTGCAGGATTTTGTCGCCGAGCTTGTATGAATAGGAAAAGCAAAAGTCACGACCGAATCTAATGATCTTCGACTTTTGCATATTCAATGTCAGTTCATTTTCAGATGACCAGTTGTACAAAACATTCAAATCGTTTTGCAGCAAAATAGAATCATCAGCATTGCTGATTCGTCACCATACTTTTATTTCGTCGGCAAGCAAAACCATCTCACTGTCATTGAATATTAGTATATCGTTCATATAGACGAGGAGCAATATTGGTCCAAGCTCTGCGCCTTGTGGAACACCGCTAGTGACATCGAGTTTCTTCGATAATAGGCCGTCCACACAAACTCTGATGTGTCTGTTGCTGAGGTTATCACGATTGAATTCATAGAGTTTTCTATCAATACCGTGATTCTTTTGCTTGTTCAAGAGTAAATTATGATCAACTCTGTCGAAAGCTTTAGAAATGTACTGGTAACAAGAATGAATACAGCGCCCCGCATCTACAACCCTCGTTCAATAGTCTTAACTAGTCAGCAAATTTGTTAGACAAGTGCTATTTCTGAGAAATCCGTGTTAAGCAACTGCCAAAATTCTGTTCGTTCCCAGATGTCGCACTATTTCTACGGTTATTATTCGCTCAAAAACGTTCGGTAACGAAGACATGCAATGTCACCGGCTTGTAATATTTACCTTGAGAACAGCAACCACCTTTGTAAATGGGTATTATTTGTTACAGTATTTTGGTACCACACCAGCTTGGAGCAAAATATTTAACATACATGATACAGGTTCAGATAGCTGCGCATGACAGTTTTTGAGCAGCTTTGGAGTTATCTCATCTGTTATCTGTCTAGGCCTGGGCAACCTAAAAGCAAATTAGCCAACATGCTGTCTATGACTCAGTTTCACTTTGCCTCGACTAGGCTACTGATTTCACGCAGTATACAATGTTCACACATATTATTGCATCGTTTCCTATGTAGCTGACCTCTCACCATGCTAGCCAAAAAAACTTCACCTTACTTTCAGGATTTATGGAAACAAGAACGTATAAAAAGTACGAAAAGTATACACGATATCGGATTCCGGGTGCTCAACCACATAATGTCGATGGAAATCTGGGCGAGTGATTAGATTTCAGCCACCTTCATCCCTGTGTAACTTGAACTTGAACTTGAACTTGAACTGAATTCATATTTATTTATCAAAAGCAGTGAAGTGTTTGATGACTAACTGTTTTTGTCGTAAATCCTAACCTGCGTAGTTGAGGGTGAACTCTAAGTATTTTACTTGTCATTAAAACCGAGAAAATGAACTATCCTAATTTTAGTTGCATACTCACTCGCCATGCTGCGCTGGCGAAAACACATTACGCGATTCGTAGTGTGCAAACATTATTTTCGAAGCTATACGTTCCATGACCTTAGCAAAAACAGATAATTGTGTAACCGGACGATAAAATGCAGCGTCAGATCGCCAGCCGCGTTTGAAAATATGTTTTATCGTTGGTACCACTATTTTAAGCAACGGATATTCAAATAGGCTGGTGCGTGGTTTACAAAGCTGACTGTGACAGAACATGAGCACATCCGGTTCGATGTCATCCGCTTTTGGGTATTTTCTTACATTTAGTTTGAGCAAATGAACCGCGTCACTCACTGGATCTATCAAAATATCGCACAACGTTTCCGTTATTGTTTCGAAAAAATACTCAGAACGATACACTAAAACTTTTGATACAAATACTTCACAGTAGTAAATAGTCAGAGCATTTGCGTTTTCCAGCGCTGTGATACTTAATGCGTACTATAGGCTGTTTAGCGGTAAGGTCAAATAAGTGGTGGTGGGTTGACTACTACTTAATCATATTCCTGGTCCTGACTATCACCCTTGGTCTGACGAAGCTTCTGCATCAGAAGTGAAACGTACTCAAAAACTAATCAAACCGATTTCTCTCAAATTTTTTTGCGTTATCAACACACGATCGATTGTAGATGCGTGTTATGTTTCTCTCGAATCGATCGATTGCTGTGGACCTTATTTCCTGGCATCCGTAGAATACATTATTTGTGTGAATGTTCATTCATTGGTGAGTTGGATGCGCAAATTCAACTGCACATTGAACTTGCAAAATCAATGAAAGAATTCCGGTTGGTTGAGAGAGAAAACTTTCAACTATTAAAGCAGTCTGAATAATATGTTGACGAATATCGCATACTACTAGTACTACTACTACTACTACAAAAATCATGACATTTTCAGCCATTGCTTGGACGCTGTTTGTGTGTAGCACATTGTTGTCGGTGCAAGGTGAGTCCGAACTTCTATATTATACATTTCGAGTTCAATGCAGCAACGAGTACGTTTTATTGATTTTCCTAATTTCAGCCCGATCTGTTACATTTACGGAATACCCAAGAGTACAAAATCGGGGGTAAGAAAGCGGTTCACTGATTTCTCATTGCCAGAGAACTATTTCGGTTCTGTGTGGAGGCTGAGAGAGTAGAGAGCACGAATCCTGGTTAGTATCAATTTCAGAATTGTGACGATCTTGATCTTTCGTTTTCGCTGTTACAGGATTTGTAGATTCTGTGAGACAAACCTGCCGACGTGTAGGTATGATTTTTTAATCCTACGAATGTTGGATACGCTATGATGGACGGCGCACTACGTAATAAACATTTTCTAGAGAAACATACACATCCATCTATTTTTGTTAAAAAAGAGCTTAATTATTAATTAATAAATAAACGCAATTTGAAATTATTGTTGGATATTTTCCATTGCCGGGGCTGAAAGATGATGGTTTTCGCTCATGGCTCACATAGCCAAGTTCAAAATAATGTTAGCGCTCGAATTCTTGGTTTGGTTTTCTAGAAAAATATTGCAACATTTCAAATATAAGCTGATTGTGATATGGTATCTTTGTATCATCGGTTGTATATATTTTATAAACTTCCAGAGAACTCAATAATAAGATAAATGAACTCAAAACTCAGTACGCAGCCGATCAATTACAGTGGAACTCAATCACTAATTACAAATTCAATAATTGATGAACACTTCCGTTGAACAAGTTTCACGGTTGATCTTGTAACGTAGACAAGAATAAACGATACACGGAATGACCTCCCGATGTGATGTTTTGGATTAATCGAAGCCTAGCAAAATGCGAAAAACAAAGTGAGTTATGTTGATACCTTCACAATCTGCCACTCGGTTCTGCGTGGGATATACTTAAACACGCGTGATCATTCGTATGAAGGTGCATAATGATAACAGAATCAAGTTGATCGGTTAGCGGATGTCAATAAAAAATAGACACATTGAAAATAATTAAGTGATTACAGAACATGTAGGGGTGCGCATCGCGTGTCTGTATTAACAAGCTCAGCAACCAACAAAACGTTTGCAGTTATTAGCTAGCTAATGGTTCATCAGGTCCATAGAATTGAACTCAACATTTGTTCGGATGAGTGTGCATCAATGCAAACAGGAATTCATTGGCCTAGATGAATGTTGTATGCAGCGAAAAGTTGGGAAGTTCATTTTCTTTGTTAAATGAAAAGTATAATGCCTGGCGCTTACCCTCAACTACGTAGGTTATGATTTGCGACAAGAAAAGTTGGTGATCAAATATTTCAACTGCTTTCGATAAATGAAAATAAATTAAGTTAATGGAGTTGCCATAATCTAGTAGCTAAGATCATGCTTCTTTTGCTAACATGTAGTTTGTCCGGCTAGATCGATTTTCCCGAATGAATGCTGTGATTCAAAGATTAGGGTAGTGATCTCGAAAAGATTCTGCAAGCGTCAGCTATGGTGGACTCCATTGCTTTAGAAAGCACTGGTTACAAATCTTGCGTCGATAGATTATCATATTTTGTTGTTTCACGTGCCTTGTAGATCACACAAATCAGAGCTTTTTTTAGTTATTTTTTGCATGAAACTCTGTTCGAACATTATCCTGAGAAATTCAAAATTAGGCTTGGGGAAACCATAGCTGGTTAACCAACGATACTACATGGGAAACCATTCGAAAACCTAGAAACCAGGTTAATAAACTCATTACTGAAGACAAAATACAGTATCAAGCTGATATAATGTCTTGAATGAAACGGAATCCAGAGCATCTTTACCAAATTATAAACAAGCAGTGTTCAGGCTATTTAGACGCTGTTTGTTGCTTATTATTTTCAGTTTGATTGACAAATCAATGAGGAAAGGGGGTTGTTTTTCAAACGTTTTATTCCTGAACTGATAGGAGGTCCAAGAAATCCCATTGATTTGCAGTGATGAGAGCTCGGAACAATTTATAATTCCCAGTTCTATATCACCGTTGAAACTTTTTGTTCAAGAGTATGAGGTTCAGGTTAGACAAGGTTTGTTCTAATCAAAATCTAGTTGGTTGTAGTACAATGTTGTGAAGTGAGGTGTAAGTCTATGTTTCCTGCCTTAAGCGTTTAGAGCAATCGGTACTCTTATTGTGTGTGGAAAGTGTCGTTTTATCAAAATAAACTAGTGTAAGCGAATGTTAGAAATGTTAGCTTCATTAAAGCAAGTATTGCATTAGCATGACTAGTATCGTCGGCAGATGTTGAATAATGGGGACAATAAATTAGTGCTAAGAGTCGCTCATGGTTTTCACGCAAGCCATACAATTCATGTGATAGATCTAATTAAACAAGAGAAGAGTATATTAAATTGATGGTTTTAGGTAAGTAAAGAACGACAGCACCAAGATCAGTTCCACAAATTTTCTGTAAATCATCATGTGTAGAATGTTGAGATAAGTGTCATGTAGGAATCACTCAACCAGTTTTTGACCGCTGCGATCATATCCTCAAACGCTGTAGTATGACGTGAATAAAGATTAGAAAACTTACCCACAAAGACATGAGCATATTTGTAACAACATGATACAGGTTTCATTTTTGAGGAAGATGAATGACTCATAGTTATGAATTTGCCGACGATGAATTGATCGATAGATCCAGAGTTTTGCCTCCGGTGCATGTGGTTGACTGGTTGCCGGAATCATTTCATGAACAGTCAGATTCGTGAGCTTTATTTCGTATACAGCTCGAATATGAATTTTAATAGGGGCCAATCTTCAACAAAGGTACCAGTCCTCGATTTTGCGATCCTTCATTTCGTCTGTACGAAATGATATTTTGCAATTCTATTTTTAGCTTGAGATACATAACAATAATATGTCTTATGAACCTAAGACCTCTTGTAAAAATCTCCATTTCCTGCAGGCTCGATGCAACGGATTAGTGGATTCTTTTTTGTTCGAACTGGGTACACCATGCACGATAGCAGCTCGACGATTTTTTGCATCTTCTTTTAATTCCGGATTATTACGACGAATACTTCGTTTTTAAGAGTTTATATAGGGATATAGATGTCGAGCGGATCCGCTTACAACGAAGTGTGATGAGGCGAGCACGATATGTTCTAAACGTTGTACAAACGTTAGTACTGCTTGCGTTAACCTAGGTGTGTTCACACTAGATGAGTTCCGGGGTCTTGAAGATCGGGTCAATTACGCATGTGTGGCTGTGATACCTAGGTTTGATATACTTCAAAAATTGACGGAATATTCATGTATTTTGTAATACATTTTTTAGTTGCAATTCGAATTCCAGTTCTGGTAGATCACATCGCAGCATGGAATAATCATGAACATAAATTTGAGAAGTATATGCTGGTTTGGAAATGCAGCATCATTTTGAAACTTTGACACACATTTTCAATGCCTGGATAGGTGACCTTATATTAGATAACAATGAGAC
>JACCGJ010009184.1:0-10542 GCA_013407085.1 Atriophallophorus winterbourni
CGGTCTTGAACTAAGCATCTTCTTGGAGTGTTTGCTTAACCATGTATGTTGTCAAGCGGAGTGACGAGAAAAGCTTGTTATGGTGCATGACAGTGAAAGCCGCAAGGAAGCTGCCGTGTTGATGTTGCGCTACTCGTTCACGAAACTTGTTTGAATGTATGTTCCATTCGAGGTGTAGGCACCTCTTCCCAGTTTGTTTGTGCTTACTCTTCTATAGAATCCGTAGGTATTTAAGCCCCACCGTTCCCCATCTTTTAGGATTTTACTTTTCCATGGTTGCGTGTCAGTGAAGCATTCGGTACATCCTACCGGTGTAATACTGTGTTCGGATGATGATGATGACTGATGAAACAGTGGTAAGGTGGTAAACAAGTATACGCTGATTATGAATGTCCTGATCCCCAATGGAGGCATTTTGGCGGGTCTGAAGAACTCAGCACTAACCGTTGTGTACAAAGGTGTACTTGAATACCACTGTTAAATAAGGTTGTTACAAAGAACCACGATGTTCAAATACAGATTGGTAAAGTGCTAAAGGCGCATCTCTCAACTTCACCCGGATAACCCTTTTGCAATTACACGGGGTTCTATGTACGTATGGTATGAAAGCCCAAGCTTGATCCAGGCAAAGTGCCGCACAGTCAGACTGCACGTGAGCTAAGATACTGTCAGGTTGCCCAGGCCTAGACAGATGTGTAGGACATCATCCTCGACTCATTTCCTGTCCTGTCCTGTTAAAACGAATACATGCGGGTCAAGTCGTGTTTCGGTGCGCTGTTTAATTCTAGTGAATATTTCCTAAAAATTTTCTAATACGCGTTGAGGTGAAAAACAATTCCATATCCGCTTGAGATGGTACCTTTCATGCAAGATAAAAAAGAAGTAGATAAAATTGTTCAGCCTTCTGTATTAGATCTCGTCAAGGTTTGTACTAATCGCACATCATTGGTCTCTCTGAATGGCTGGACAAGGAATGTCACTAACAGTGAACTAAGAATAGGTTTAAAAATTTTGATCGATTTATAACTCTGTATCCGTCACTTACCATCCCGACAACACCCTTGCCACGAACAGATTCCAAACTTCCCGAAAGAGAAAATACTTTCCAAAAGCGTTCACGTAGTTGCACTTGTTCAGTGCCCAGATTCTCCAAGCGGATTAGGTATCGCCACTGTTGAAAGAATAAAAACGAGTGAGTTTGCAATCGGCGGAGTGAACTCCGGGATACAAGAAATGCTTCCCGTACGATTATCCTAATCTAGTTAACAGAAATAAATCTTAAGACTAAGGGGCGAATCACATGCTAAATCACAGCAGTGCATGAACCGTGGAACACAGGCCTTAAAGTGAATCAGGGATATCTTGTTCAAGAAATATTATTGTTTTTCTCAAAAACTCATTATAACCTTAATCACTCTTTGAATTTATGATTCTCGACTCTGATTGGTCCATTTGTCGGCCATATTGTGTTTCGCCAGAAACAGCGTATAAATACAGACGAGTTGCAGCCTAAGGACCTTTTGGTCAGAGATCGTAAAGCTCTTTACCTGAAGGGTCTGCCTTTGTTGTTGCTACGCGTAGTGTTGGGTTTAGTCAGTCACTAGTGACTAATAGCATAACGGTTTTTCAAGTGTTAAGCATTTGGGTAATTATTACTTGGGTTCTAATCTGGTAATATATAACATATCTTTACTTACTACCGGTACTGTGCTACACGCGAGTACAGACTGCAGTTTGTTCCCCGACATTTGTTAGCTCTGTCTGTACAAATTATTTTTATCTTAAGCCAAACGATTGTATAGCTGATTTAATCTAAATCCGCAATTTCATCCATAAAAAGAACGGGATCTAATTGTTTTTACCAGATGGCTGTAAGCAATCCGAAACTATCGGCGCAATATACCGGATAACATCAGTAGCCAGGTGACATTTCGACGTCTTTTACGGGATACTGGGCTACATTTGTTTATGTGATCAGCATGGTCGACTGTTGATGTTTTGTAATCAAACTATACGACAACTTGGCAACCTCAAGCCAACGACCACATTCGATCGAACAAACGGTGCGCATTGTGCTTACAATTATGACAACATGACGCATGTCTACCTGTGAATGGCGTTACTTATATTTGCGGTTCCAGCTGACCAGTCGAAATGCGGGTTGAAGAATCCCCTTAACGTGAAGAACAAAAAATGGTTAACCGCGCGAGTGCTCATTTCAATTTCTACGGTTCAAAATCGAATCAATAAATGGAGTTACGAATCCGCAATGGGTTGTTTATGACAATGCAAATGGGCTGTTAACACGCCATCTAACCATAGAGAACAATTGATGGCCAATATTTGGAGAAAGGTTGCTTGAAAGTTGGTATCGGTAGAAAGACCAATCTCTTCGCGTCGTACAAGAATATAAAGAGTGAAGTGCAGATGTTACAAGTTATTGCGAAGGTGCAAAGTTTGCAACCACAAATCATGTACATTGATGAACAAGTCCACGCTTTCGAACAACAATGCGAACAGGGAAAAAACAACTTACGTAGCGAATAATCTTGGAAGTTTTATCCTGAATTTATAAAGAGAAAACGGCAAAATGATGACAGAGGTCAAACTGTACATGTTGATTTTGTTATACCAGATGTTAAAAACGATATAATAAGTAGCGACAGAGATTTTTGCTGTCAAATTGAACGTATAATCATGTGAAAATGTAGAGAGAAAGATCATCAAGCGTTTGTGACGAACATCGATGATTGACATCAATCAGAAAAGTGACCCAGCGATCAACAGCAAGGACGATGCAACTATACCAAATATATCGTCAGCCAAAACGCTCAAGAGGCTAATGAAGACAGAAGCTTTTCGTGGGTGAGCAGCTGGAGCTGTCAGTTTCGACTGACCGAAATTCGGTGGATACGAACCCAGCCCTAGTTGAGTTGTAATAGGCTTGATCAGGTTAACGAGTTTTACGGGCACCCATCCGAAAACATGATAACTAATACACAACCACGCTCTAAGTAGTTAAAGGCTGCGCAGGAATCGATAAACAGTATTTGTTGGCCTAGCTCCAGAATCTTACAATCCCATTTCGAGGCGAAACCACGTTGGATAGCTCTTGTGTGTCCATGATGCTCAAAGGAGAACAGATTTAATAGCAAAGTGGTAAATAACTTGTCCTAATAGAGCATAGTTTATCAAAACGTTTCGGTATAGATAGAATAACGAACAGACACGTGTGTAACGGGCAAAACTCCCAGTCAGATAGATCGAACATAATGATTGGTGTTGTAGGGATAGCAACACATCAACGCTGGCTTCAATAATTACGGCGAAATTCTTTCATTTCCTGGCAATTTACCGTTCTTCATCCGCCGTGAGTCAGTCTAAATTTGGTAATCCAATGGGGCATTACAGTTGACTGGCTAGCTAAGTCATGTCTGAGGCAGTAATCATTAAACTGACGGCTAATGGACGGTTGAAGAACAAAAAGGTATTCAAACCACCCATTTAGATCAAAGATCAGGTGGCCTAATAGGCCTCTGGACAGAAACTACGACATAAAACGGCACAAAACAATCATCTACACTCTCTTACATTCACTGCACTCTCCGCTGCAGACGAATTTTCAGCCCAACATCATAGACGATCCTTACGACCGGATGGTGAATTAACTCTCAGGAGAAGGCGATCATTAGACGCAACATTCAACAGAGTATATCTTGCTTTGGGAAAGAGCTGAATGGCGTTTTGAAAGATCCCGTGCCGATGTTTTGAAATGTCACAGTCAGAGCAGCAGTCTTCTGTTTGGGACCAGCGTTGCACAACCGGACCAACAATGCCATGCAACTTATCATAAAAAGCATCAAACAGTCTGTTGTGCTGCCAATGATTTCTTAAGGTGGCCATTTTTCAACCACGCCAAAAGGGTTTCAATTGGCGCAAACGAACCCTTGGGCGATCAATGCCCGCCTAAGTTGTTGATTCGTTTCCATCATAGAATCTACAGTCCAGTAAAAAAAAACATCCAGTAGACGCGGATAAGAATGTAATCAAGCTGATTAGCCGTTCTGTCATTAATCGAATACTAGGTGAACAAGTTTACTAGCGCTGGATATTGGTGTTGCAAACATACTAATGTTTGAAGGCCGCAAATTCAATTAGGCAATCGCTTTTCTCGTCAAAACAGTCCAACATTCGGTTTGTTGAAACATCTGGTGACACAGTACGCGCATTCCAATCACCAGTCACGACAAATATGTCGATCCAGGTAGAATCTATCAACAACGAATCGAAGTTGGTCGTTTTTTTACATTCTAGGCGGTGGATAATTTCTAGGGATCCACTGTAACAATTCCGAAATTGAAGAAGTGCCAAATTTACTGGCAAAGAAGTTTGTCGAACTAGTGAGTAAATGATGTGGAGTATATAATTCAACCCAAGAAGCGCAAACACGTTTATTAAATTTACAACT
Organism: Atriophallophorus winterbourni; assembly: GCA_013407085.1. NCBI lineage: Eukaryota > Metazoa > Platyhelminthes > Trematoda > Plagiorchiida > Microphallidae > Atriophallophorus > Atriophallophorus winterbourni. The sequence goes on from JACCGJ010009184.1 coordinate 4,469, forward strand.
GGTTTTGCAACCACTATCAAACATGTACATGTACAACTACCATAAGTTCGACCAGGTCGTATGCACGCACTTGGTAATCTATTGGCTGCTATTCTAATGATCTCTGTCGATACAGTAACCCAGCAAACAACCTGAAACCAGAAGCCACGCAACGAGAAAAATACAGATGCTAGCTGGTTTGCGATGGATACGTTATTCACAGAGCTTGCTAGAGGCTGGGAGAAAGAAACCTGTCGCCAGTCAATGACGGGGCAGGAATGAAAAAGCTCATCGTAGCATTAGGCTTGGGTGCAATCCAAAAGACGCCTAATAGTTGCTTGGAAACATTACGCAATAGTGCTGCAAGCGAAAGTCAGTGGCGCAAATGCAGTTTATTATGCGTGTCACCATTTTCATCCTTTACCACCTTATTATATTTACTTAAAAAAACAGAAAACGCAAAATCGCTTACAATGAAACGACAAAAAGCTACTTTTTACAAACATGCATATTTTGCCCTCTTTGTTTTTCTCATTTGATTTCCCACCTAATGCTACTTTACAGTTTGTCTGGCTGTAGACCAATGATTTATAATCTCCACATCGGTCAGCTCTAAGTTATTCTATCGAGTATGACAATTGAAATGGGATAAAGGAATGGTCGACCATGAAAAATCGGAGCAACTATAGACAAGAATCATTCTACAAACACGAACCTCGTGATTGCATCACGAAGTTTAGCGAGGCGATCTGAGAAAAAACGTACCGTGACGATCCGACGCCCCATGAAGAATGGGATTGTTGTTGTTCGTATTCCTTCAGTGGTTTCACGGTGCACAGAAGACACTTCAAGAATTTGTTTCCTTGTTTCAATCCACTGGCGCAGATGATCCGTTGGCACCAAGAATGGATCTGTCGTGATGTAAAGGTGCGCATGATCGTTCAAACAAAAAAGTTAGAAAAATTTGTAGTATACTATCGAAGGATGCTGGAAAGGTACGGGTGGAGAACGTGGATGAAAGTCCATTTTAAAAAGAGATACACTAATGTAAAACATATGTATGAAATCATAATGTAGCGGGTGGGGGTTAGAGAGAAACCGGGAATGATTGGGTCTATTCATTACAGGTCAACGAGTGGCACCTGGCACCGCCTTAAAACTAGTTTGCTCGGGTAGACGGAGCAAAACACCCGTTGCCTTGCGGATTAGCCGATTACGTGAAAGGCTTCGGGAGAAAACCCCGAGGAACAATCAAGAGGGAAGTTCGGTAGGCGGATAAATGCCGCACAGCGCTTTATATCTGTCAACTCCCTGCTGCCTTGTAGGCTGCACTTGGTTGTGCAAAGGCTAGAGAGGTGTACTCAAACAAACGCCAAGTGGTGCTGGGGATGTCACTTGCGTATTATACTACCTTACGCAGAATAATGGGGCACTATGTACGGTATCAAAAACAAACAATAGCTCGTTTTTATCGTTTTCCAAAATGCCTTCGATTTTGTAAACCGTGGCTATTTATCAGATATTATGCTATCGGATGGGGTCCATGTGAAGCTCGTTAACCTATTTAGAACGAGGGCTCGGGTTCGCCTCTACGGTGAAGTGTCTTGCGAATTCAGTTTGCACACAGGAGTCAGGCAACGCTATCCTTTAACCTCAGTTCTGTTCAACTATGCCGTCGACTGGATTGCGAACCAGGCATTAATGGCCTAGCAAAGGGTTTACGTTTCAAGAGATCTTTGGACCGCTGATCTCGACTATGTGGATGATGTAGTTGTTTTTGGCGAAAATGCCAAAATGATGCAAATGCTTTTAGATCAAATTAGTAGCTCTGCTGCAAAAGTCTACCTCGAGATAAACGCAGCAGAAACCAGAGCATTTCTTATACAGTTACACCAATGGTCCAGCAGTTGAACTTCCACGGCTGTCTGATCGAGAATGTTCCAGTCTTCAAACACATCGGTTCCAGTGTTACCCAATGGTCAGACGAAAGATGAAATGAAGTTAAGGGTTGATTGTGCGCGTAATGCGTTTTTGCAGCACACGTTGGTGCATGATCATCACAGGAATAAAATACGTTTACTAAGCAGCGATCCGCCATGCACTGCTTTGTAAACGCAAGGCGTGGCCGTTGATGTCATAGAACGTAAGATCTTTAGAAGTGTTCGAACATTCATGCCTTATGATAATTTTGGACGTCCGATATACTAACAGGGTATCTAACGCTGCCGTTCGGGTGCGATGCAATGGAATACCTCCGCTTTATGTTCATATCTAACGGTGAAGACTAAACAGGTTTGGCCAGCCTTACAAAACTCGTCCTCGACTCTAAAACCCGCTCGTACTTGACGTCGGCGACAAGGCAGTTAAGTGAAGACCTGGCTGTCAACTGTGAAGGGGTATGTAGATGCCCTGGGACTGCGTACCGCCTGCACGGATGTGCAGTACTTTGTGCTGTGCGGATAACACCGTGCTAAATTGATTGACCAGAGATAGTGAGCTGCATGCTGAAACACGCAGTAGTCTCACTACCATTTCCTGTTTTTCTTCTTCCTCGTATCTGTCTAGGCCTGGGCAACCTGACAGTATTTTAGCCCACGTGCAGTCTCCGACGGTGCGGCGTTTTGCCTGTATCCGGCTTGTGCTTTCATACTATACCATACTGCTTAAGACGTTTTAAAGTGGGAACGCGACTGGATTAAGATCTGCAACGATTTCGTATGGGCTGGTTTGATTAGAAACATCAGTGAAGCCAGCCGCACAAAATTAAAAGTAAGTAAGGAAGGAAGGAAACTCCGCCAAGGACGGTCCCAAGCCCGTCTGAGAAAGGAGGAGGGTTGGGCTTAGGGCTAGCAACCCTATCCCGTAAAACCTACATTGCTACGGAAACGATGACAACAGATCCGTGGTTCGGTCATGTCTGCAGGATGGATCCCAGTTCGCATACGAAGGTAGCCATGCACTGGCATCCGCAAGGTAAACGAAAAAAGGGGACGGCCCAAGGAAACTTGGCGCAGAACTTTGGGACGCGAACTACATGCACAAATATTCACGGTGCAGACGGCAACGGAAGCAGCGTCAGACCGGAACCACTGGCGTGAAGTTGTCTTCGCCTCATGTGCCACCCGGCACGGAGAGGACTGAATGACTAAATGAAGTAAGTAAGGAGGCAATGCGTACAAGTGCTAAATTTAAGTGGAGTGTTGCATAATATACGCTATATTGCATAGTCTTGTATCCAATACCGGTTGACCATAACATAAACAAAATACAATAATTCCAAAGATATAGGAAAAATATGCTTTATTATCCCCGATGTTTCGGCTTATATATGAATAAGGTTTCTGGGAAGGAAATCAAGCTGAGCGATATATTATTTTATTTATATTTATTTATATTATTTTATTATTGTTTCACGATATCGATTGACAGTTAGTGAGAGAATCTCACACCTTAAGTGGAGAGACAAAATTAATCATGAATGGATGGATCATGATATTTATATGATAAGCTACAATACACAACATAAAATCGATTCCAGTAAACCAACTTCGAACATCATTATAATTTCATAGATATCCAGCATGTACTCGAAATGCGTAATGGTGCTGTACTTCTGGAATGGGTGGGGAACATTGAGCTAAGTTGATTTTCCACCGTTACTGATCTGCATGCGGGAACACGCTTGAGTCGCTGCCAATGTCTGTCTACGTACTGAACGGCAATCAGCCTGGATCCAGTCATGTATGGTATGATAGCACCAGCATGATCCAGGCAAAGTGCCGCACAGTCTGAGACTGCACGTGGGCTAAGATACTGTCATGTTGCCCATGCCTAGACAGATATGAGGGGGAAATAGAAATAGAAATGGTACTGAGACTCCAGCGTGTTTCAGCATGCAGCTCACTACCGTTGGCCACGATGTTAGCCGTACAGCACAGAAATGCTGCACGATTGCACATACGTGCATAATCCAGTCATGTGATCTCACAAATACACGCAAAAATCACAAAAGGCAACGATAAAAAATAGAAGTACCATGATCAGCTGTCGGAACAAGGTAATCACGTAGATATTCATTTCGTATCGGCACAGGATCCGAGGAGCAGTACGGAATCATATCATCATGAAAAACATAATCCATTCCTGAAAAGGGTATTAGATATTTGTAAGGATACCTGCTACTATGTAAATGGCGTTAAATATTCTCTTATCCTCTGGCAAAAAAGTGATTCCTGGCTTGAGAATTGAATTCTAAAAAAATCATTTTACAATCAGCAATACATACGCAAATATCCGTATCCCGCTGATCAGTCAGGACTTGATACATCAATAAGTTTGAACTATCCTCTTCTTTATATTTATGAGTTTTTATTGCACTTTCCAATAAGCAATTATTAATAATACTTACTCGGTTTCAAGAGCCAGCGTATTCCGATCATATAACTTGGCAGGCCAGGCCTGGAGTACAACTCCACGATAACCGAAATGCTTATGCAAGAACAACTGACCAGGTTGATAAGTCTCAGTGCTCGGTTCTTGAGCTTGCCCGATTGGTTCCAAACTTTTCAAATTACGGGTAAGGTGGACTTACTTCAAAGCAGGTGCCGCCGAATATACATTGCGGAAAAAATTCCACAAAATGCTTGTATTATTCTTTAAAGTCTTATGAACAGACAGAAACATTCCCGTCTGAAATTCAAAAAGAAAGGTTGCAATGAAAATGTGTATAAAATGTGGGAGCAGTCTTTCAGGACAGCGTAATAGCTGAAAAAATATATATGTTCAAGATACGGCGGATGTTTTGTAGATGGAAAGCATTCAGCTTCCGTTCGTGTCTTGCGTGGGTGGTCCATGTTATAACCAGATAGTCACAAGAATATGTATTGGGTACACGCAGCCTTTTCGGTCTGCTCGACTCGTAGTCCAACGTAAAAGTAGGTCAACAACGCAAAAGGCACATGATGTGCACATATACAAATCGATACATGTCCGCGGGCGAATGAGCGCCATCTGTTAGTGGGACAGACACACGCTCACGACACTCCTTCATCCTCAGGTTTAAACGGGTCCCGCTTGATACTTCTTGACTGGCCTGCGCGGGCGATCAAACCGCCGGATTGGGCTTGCACTTTCCTCTTCAGTATTTGACACCACTAATGTTTCAGCCTCACGATTGTTTGGTGTTTGTAACGGACTTGGTGTAGTCTCTCGCCGTCTAATGTGACCCCCATAGCGAGTGATGCAAACGCCATCATCCATGCGCATGGCCAGTTTATGCCCATCATCCAGAATGATAGTTCCCCTCTTCGACGACGGTACCGACGGGTCGAGGCGAACGTAAACCGGGTCTCTGAAATTCACTCTCCCCGGGACATTCTTCTGGCTTTGTTGTCTCATCATCTCATGTTGTTTTACTGATATACGGGAGCAGGGGTCGGTGCGAAGGAGATCCAATCGGCATCTCAAACGACGGCCCATCAATAACTCCGCCGGTGACAGTCCCGTATTAGACTGCTGAGTTATCCGATAACCAAAAAGGAACTTATTGATTTTTGTCTGTAAATCACCGGCCATTTTGTGAATATCTGGTTTTACCGTTTGAACTGCACGCTCTGCTAGTCCATTTGAAGCCGGCTGGTGAGCAGGCGTATGTGAGAGATGAATCCTGTTGTTGCTCATCCACTGTTCGAACGATAAAAAGTAGAAGTACCATGATCGGCTGTCGGAACAAGGTAATCACGTAGATATTCATTTCGTATCGGCACAGGATCCGAGGTTGTCACAGCCGGGGGTGTCAGTGGGGATGAGCTCCCACTGTCTATAAAATGCTCCCATAAGGCGTGCGTCTCAAACAGCCTCTGACAACCAAAGCCCAGCTCCTGGCCTGCACGTGGCGGAACTGCTTCTACTGACAAGAGAAGGGGCGAAGGCGGATGACTGGCGCCTCAAAACCAGTTTGCTCCGGGTAGATGGAGCTCGTCAGCCTGGGAGGGCAGTCCATCTAAGGGAAGGAAAACCCTTATTCCAAACCTCCGCTGCCTTGCGGCATACCCGATTGCGGGAAATGCTTCGGGAGTGAACCCTGAGGAAAATCC
>JACCGJ010009186.1:0-25056 GCA_013407085.1 Atriophallophorus winterbourni
GCAGAATTGGCTGCATTTATATCAGTGTTTATGTGATCGCTAAGGATTACACCTTTTGGGATTTTGTGTTTCCAGCTTTTCCAGTTGGAACGTACAGTATCAACCAGAGTACTCATTAGGAAGTTTATTTTTAATGGACGTGGCCCATTACCTTTGTATTTTGCTGAGGAAGGCAGTCTAAAAGTATCCACGACAACGGCCTTTTCGACGAAAATGGTATCAGCCAGAAAACTCCATTGCCTGTAGTCATGCTCAGCTCGCTCGTTAGCCTCAGGATTGTCTGCCAGTTCTGGAACTCCGAGGAGGATGAGATTGCGATTAGATGTCTTTCTTTTGTCGTATGTATTGTTCCTCCTTTCGGACCATGGAATATCAACATGAATACGAATATTCAGTGAATTGTTCGACCCAAGTAGGTAAGAATTTAGTAGTACGTTTTCCAGGTCACGCTCATTTTCTAAGTTAACCCTCAAAAGTCTGGGTTTATCCTGATGAGGTGAATCACGCCGTCTAGTTGAACGAGTCAATGCTAACGGCACTACAGTTCCAATTTTCATAAGTTCACACAGTTCCTTCCATTTTTCTTCATCATGCCTTTGACGGTCTTTGAAGAGAGTGCATTCTGGCTCAGGAACGTCAGTACAAATGACACTCAGAAAGTGTGCCTTACGATTGGTGGAGATGTTATTTCGTTTCACCAAAGCATTATCTGTTTTGGGATAAGTTTGTTGTTTAACGGCTCGCTTTTCATTCTCGGATTTTGTTGAATTTGTTTCAGACCTTTCCAAGGCACGCGGATCAGTTGTTCTGAATTGCTAGGTCGAATGTCCGTATGTTCATCATCGCATTTTTTGCCTTCCTGCTTCCTTAGAAACGGAGATGAAACACGATCTTCACACTCAAGTCTAGGCTTCAGTTTGCTAATTAATAAGTCATTTATCAAACCTTCAATTCTCTGTATGCGGTCCTCTAAATTCAACACCCCCTTATTAGTTTCAGTCTGTGAGCTCGCAGTCGTCTTTGTACAGTTTCTAGGTTCTATTCTGCATATATGACAGATATAGCATACTCCTGGCATTTCATTTTTATTGATAATTGTAATAACATCAGCAGTCAGGGTAACATCACACTTCATATGAACTTTATCGTGACAAATAAAACAACTAGCGTGTCGGGCATTGTGACTTACCGCCTTTCGACAAATTTTGCACATGTGACCGCCTTCACTGGGCTTCGCTCGTAAGGTCATGACGCCGGAGTGAAAAGATTTATCGATCGATCTGTGTGGTAAATAAGTGTGCGCGCGTTGGCACGTATGAAACGAAGTTCTGTTCTGTACCACCGAAGCGAAATTAGAAGTGATGGATGCGATAAGCCTATCCACAACTCAAATGGTTTTAGCAAATAAACGATTTTCTAAAACAAAACGAGAGTAAGACAGTTCTGTTTGCTGATGCCATAACAATAGGAGGCGAATTAGCGAACTCAATGATTGTGTTGTGCTACAAAACGAACTGAATGCCTTTTTACGACGGGTCATCAGAAAAAAAATCTGACTTTGGATATGCAATAGTGTAAAATCATGCAGATGCTTTTCTTATCAATACAAAATAGAAAACCGAAGATCCTACATTACACAATCGAAGAAAAGTATCTAGTTGTTTTGTTATGCGATAGTCTAAATATCATTTTACAATCCGAAGATGTTTACTGCAGCTAGATATGTTACGGCGAATATTTGAACGTTTTTTCCCCGGGTTGTTTTACTCTCATGCTAACCACTAATATAAACCTGTTGTATACTACGCTGCCAAAGCCTGGACACCCTGGCTCCAAAAGATATTTTACTTCGGAAATACGTATGTCAGAGATTTTCGAGGCTTGTTCGTGATTTTGAAAATAAGTCATACGTCGAAGGACTCAGACCACTGCATCTGGGGACGATTTCCAATAAGGGAATAAGAGGCGATCTTACCCTTGGATACGAAGATTATAATACTGTTTTCCCCCTCACCTAAAGTATTCCAACTTCGAAATTCTTCAGCACTTAATGATGCATGTTTAAAATTCTACACCCCAAACGGATCTGCCGCATAGATTTTTATTCGATGCGTGTGTGAATTGTTTGAAATTCCCCACCTGCCAAATCAAATCGAAAATTAACGACTATATGAGAGCTAACCCAGATTTTGCCTCCAAATATTGATAGCACATTCAATTTATATGATCATATTCATTCTATGTGTACATAACATCATCCAGGTTTGTCAGTGTGAATGCTGAGCATGTGAGGTCATTTTGAATAGGTCATTTTGAAATTCCTGAGCGCTTTACCAAGAATTACACTGTGATTCTTTAATTGAACATCGTCGTTCGTCGTGCGAACCCAATTTAACATTAGCATGCAAATATAACTTTGTCTATCAATTAACTACTTTTTCAAGTTTTACTGAAGCGGATCTTACTGTCTCCAACTGATGTCGTCAAATAGCCAGAAACCGGTTGTGGCGTGTAGGTGTAGGGAATGAGAGCACCACAATACATGAGGCAATTTTGTGTGTATTAATCGCTTGATTCTTTAATTGAACATCGTGGTTCGTTGTAGGTATGAACGAAATTATTCTTGGTGATTTGCATAAAAATTCAAACACTGACATTTTGGCGTACATATGATGGTGTTCTGAATAACATTTGATTTCTTTATACATAAATTATATCGTTAATATTAAAAATCTACCAAATTCCCTAAAACTTCAACACAATGTAAAATAACACAAGTTTAATCTTGAAGCGACAAACATCTCTAAAAATTTACATATCAGCTACAAATCTGAATTGCTCTTCAAAACACTTTTGCGGTTTAAAGACGAACATTGCGAAGCAAAAAAGACGAACGCTGATAAAATCGAGAAATTCGTGACGTTTAATTTAAAAGTTTAACCATCCTAGCAGCACTGTATTCCATAGAATATATTTCAAATTACCAGTCAAATTAGCATATTTTAGGCAGTACACGGAATTGTACATAAAAAAACTGTGACCATATTTTAATCCAAATTTTCATTTCCACAATTTATTTAATTTTACAAGAAGTTATTCCGGATGGATGAATCCAGGTTGTCAAAATTTATTAGATTCCTACTTCACGTACACAACGAAATGCCATCGGAAATATTCTTATGTTAATCGAAGACGCATCCTGTTGACGAAATAATTCGCTGTCTTAAAACGATAACTTGTAAACCCGTTTTGATGATCTGAATTTCTAAAGCCAAAACATTGCACTGTCAAAAATTAGTTTAAACTACATGTTCTCTACATGTTCTAATGCTAACAGGATTTTCGTTTAATCGCTTGTTCCGTGTAAATTGCAATGTCCTCGTTCTAATCTATTCCAATTTGTGTTCCAAATGAATTTGAAGATGTTAATGGCCAGGAATGCATTCATTAATCTGAGTAAAAAAGCCTAATTATCTTGGAACAACCGTACATTTGGACCTTTGTATTTCATCATTGGTAATTTGATACCCATTAAGATTCCGAACTGTAATTTTTTTCTTTTTAAATTAGACGGGGCATTGAAGTTTGTCACATCCAATCTCTCGGTGAGGTGCGGAAATATTCAGGCTCGCATACGGCAGTAATATACAGTTAGCAGTGATTCAAAGCATGTTTCATACATGAACTACATACGCCAAAATGTATACACAAGTTAAAATGTATATATATTGTTATGATCAAAATATAGTTTTGCATAGGGCCATACATATAATGTACAGCCTTAAAGTAGCTTGTATTTCTGTATCAAGATTCGAGATGCAAGAAATTTATGGTCTCCAAAATCTCGTAGCTGTAACAACATCAAGGATATTCGTATAAGGAAATAAAATATATATGGTCCGTCATATTTGAAAAAATGTAATACACGAAAAACAAACGTTGAATATGACCTAAAAATCTTTTATTGAATAACAAAACAACTTTTCCATTAAGAACAATACTGACTACGCGTTGTTTGTGCTCATCAGGTAGGAGAGGGTACGTTTAGAATTCGCAATCCTTGGAACAGTTAAGGAGTTGTAAACTAGTTGTGTCACTATTGGCAAGGCTTATACGAACAACAAACCCTAGCAGATGTGCTGAATTGCATGTAGATGGTGTTAACAAGTGATCATGAAATCGGTTGTGTGGTGTGTCTGTGATGGAAATGCATAAAAATGTGTATTTTTGTTAACGATCATGGGTCCAAAACTATCTAAATGTGCTTCGGGACATGAGAATAAACAGGTTGACCATAAACGTATTTCCCAACTGTTGCTTATAAACATATATTCTTTATTCTTTAACTCATTCGTTCATTTTGAATTCGAAAATTGGGCAATTTTGTTGAAATGAGGAATATGTTGGAAAATAAATTATTACGTAATTAAAAATTCCAATGCATTGGAGTTTTAATAAAAGTCTTATTATGTATTATGTATTATTGCATTATTAATTATTTATTGATGTTATCCGTAAGCAATGCTAAGTACGTATATAGTGATTAAACAACTCAACCGTAAGAAAGTGATCTGTAAGAATGCACAAACGTGGCTTACCATTAAATAGCATACATGCGGTCCTCGCATTTTTCATTGCCTTTTACTTCACTGATGTCCAAATGGACTTTATATATCTATTTGTGTCTGTGAGCATGATACGTCCTAGAATATCCGGCTACCTCGAAATTTGTAACAAAAGTTCAATCTGCAGAAAATTAGATTCAGTCAGCATTTCTAACATAAATCTGGACTATTGCTCTTTTGGTTTTTTAGTGAGTTCATTCCATTTTTGTTGTATTTTATGTAGTGGAGACATATTTTTGGTCCACTGCATAATTGGTGAGTCCGAAAACACGCAATGTTTGACATTTACCATAAATTCGTTGTAGCGATTGAGGTAAAGTTGCTGTTTACCACAAGCACAGTGATAGCACACACCAAATGAGAACTCCGGAAGTCGGGATACAAAGATGTATGAGATGATGCACGCGGTACAATAGAATGTCGTAGACAAGTCCTGTGGTTGATGCGCAGCTTGGTCGCTGAAAGAATTTTCACAGGTCGTTGTGTGGATGCGCAGCCGGATGGCTGGAAGACGATGGCTGCCTTAGCAGCAGCTAGCGGCGGCCAAAGGGGAAACGAACTCCGACGAGCGCGGGGTAGAGTCCGACAAAACAAAGGGATTGAGAATCAATATAATATAAAATAGAATAATCAACATTATCATTCTTATTCACAATAGGAACGTAGAAAGAGTTTGACATCCTTTTCTACGTGTTGTGCGATATGAAAGCAAACGATAATATTGGCGCAAAATACAAAGATACATAAGGAATGACACATCGTTACATCGCATTTCTTTAATTTTGGCGCTTTTTGGAATCCTCACTCAATACGCGCCGTGAACGATTATTTCTCGCACGGAGCAACGCACACAGTTCTAAGAAATTGTCCGTTTTTTGGTTTTTGACGGGATTCTGATCCGATCTTCCCTTTATCGTTGACCACTGATGCTTGTTACTCGCCCTAGAAACACAACAAGTCCCATTTACCCTTGACCTACTACTCAAAAACTAAGAACATATTATAGAATCTGTTTCTTATACAGCTCCACTCGGATTGAGTGATCATGTTTTCATTATATTAGATTATATCTATTAATACGAGCCCCGTAGAAAATTGTCAATGAACATATACAACTCTAAACTATGACATGCTCCGAGCTCTTATTACAGTCAATCGATCGAATTTCTTTGAACTCACATCAGCTCAGGAAATATGGGAAACGTTTTACAATCAACTACGTATCATCATTAATTTGTCATTATCATGGAAAAAATAAGCAGTATCAATTATATATAACAAGAAAAGGCTAGGCTCTAGCACTGATCCTTGAGGGACACCTCTAATGACAATCACCGTTTTTTTTATAGAACGCCGTCAATGCGGACTCGCACATGCCGATCGGTCAGATCATCCATTATCCACGATAATAAGTTTCCTGTTATACCATATTGCCCTAGGTTTTGCAGAAACAGGCTGTGGTTGACCTTATCGAGTGCCTTTGTTACATCAATATAGCGGGCGTGAACGGAGTATCCTAGATCAAGAGACGTTGTCCAGTCTTCCAGAGTGATGAGTAAATTTGAGAGACAAGCTCTGTTTCGGCGAAACCCATATTGCTCAGCTGATAAAAGTCATTTAGTGTCAAGGTGACCCACGATACACTCAGTTAGGATGCACTCCATAATTTTCGAGATGCAGGGGAGCACTGTACCAAGTCAGCAATTTGCTACGTCGGAAGGACATCCACTCTTGTCAATCGCTGTTATCACACCAGATTTCCATGCTCACGGTACGCAACCGTCTTTATGACTCTAGATGAAAATCTCCGCTAGACAGTAAGAATGCTGTCTATAACATACATGGAGAAAAGCTGGAATTTCCTCGTATTTAGTCACAACGACTTGATCAATTATTGGTTTCGTTAGAGGTTCTAATGAGTTTGATAATCCATGATGCAATAGTTTCCGTTTTGGGCAGAAACATGGGGGTAAAAGCTCGCAAGAGCGTCTGCTGTCTCTTGAACTGACAGTCTTGAACTGTAGTAGTCATTCTTTTTTCTGTCATGAGCGGAAACACATGATTTCACTTTATACTTTCATTCCCCAATTTGTACAGAATTTATGGATTATATTCCAATCATTCCACCATGCGTTGCTGCTACTTTTGTTTGTCCAGTCAAGCGAGGGTGGTCACTCTGTTTCGTTTCGGCAAAATTGAAACCCAGTTGCAGGATTTGCAAGATCATAATGAATGCCCCAGTTTCGTCATTTCAGTGACATCCATTTTCTGGTTCTACTGCGAACAGTGAATCGGAAGGTGCGGACATCTTTGCTGGGAATAAATCGAGAGTTTGCACTACCTATAGCAATGAAATCACGAAATACCACTACACCGTTTTCAGCGGCACGTCTTTAACGTTTGTTGTGAGGCTATGAGGAATAGCGTCTTTCCTAACGAACGTCACACAGTGCGTCGTTGCATGAACGTTAATGAACATTATGGTAGCATTACTACACTTCTGAATTAGAATAACAATTTTTTGCTTCCGCTGCTGCTCCGTTTCGCTACTTTCAATTCAATTCAGAAATTATTTTCTATGGTGGGATGACAAATGTAAATGCATGGTGTCAAGATGTATAGTTTACCTCGATGCACGGGTTAAGGGTCAAAAAGGCATCAAGATATATCTTGAAAATCTGCTGATTTGGTGAGTTCACTACATAATCTGGTAGATTGTTCTAAGTAAAACAAACTCGCACGGCAAAAGTTGTCGTCTACATTTGAGTCGCGAGTGATGGACAGTTAGAATAAATGTGTGAGCTCATGTCTTATGCGAGCCACGTAGATTAAATAATCGTTGTAGAGGGTGATTCAGAAGATTGTAGTCCAGAATCTAATCCCCCGGAGAGCACGACGTGGATAATCGAATAAATACCAGGATTTGATTCGCTCATTGTATGGTTTCCGGCTGAGTCTGGTGACATAAACCATTTTCCCATGAGCAACCAAGTCCATGCAGTCGAGGCTCGTCAGACCACATATGATCAAAAATATGCTATATCATTCATTGAACAAACCAATGGCTTTTGCCGTCTTCTACATGACCTCCACGTCAGTTTTCCGTCTTTTAGGTTATTGTTACGTCTCTGATTTTCGAGATTTTGTCATGAACTTTAAAAGCATGGATTAAAAGTTCAAGATTCCCCTTTACAGAGCTGATGGTATTGGGTTGGCAATAATTTGTTTCGCAGATGCGCATAACCGTCTGCTTTCTGGTTGGTTCCTAATCCTCATGCACCTACTGAACGTTACACATGTTGCGAGACAGCACCTAATGGGCTGGGTGCTGCCCATCTTGAAGTAGTCACTAGCCATCCAAATAGACCTGAAGATCCCTCTCAACATCGAAAGCAGCCTTAGGTGCTAAAATCTACTCTGGTCAAGCTATATCTTTTAACCGGTTTCCGCTGTTCTGGTGTTTTTATCCAAAAAGTGAGATGGAATAGCCACTCCATTCCAGCTCCAGGTCAGTTCAATACGAAACACAAGTTGTTGCCCATGAAGTAATTGTTCTTTCTCCAATATTTCATTGGAATCAAAGGAACAGCTAGCTGATAACTGTGAAAAACAATGCAGTCACATGAATCCCAGGACGGAGTGCATTGCAAATTTGAACTGGCAATATTGACCCTAGATCTATTTTAGAGTGAACCCTTTAGGATCTGCATCATTGGTTATAGACACGAACGTTTGAAATAAGGGTTCACCTTCATCTAAGTGAACTGCATTCAAGATTCTAGATTCAAAATTCAAGATTTATTGTTGAAAAAGCAATTAACTGTACAGTAACCATAGAGTTGATTTATAGGTACAAATGTAGATATATGTAGATATATGTATAAATAAAATCAAAATTAATGGGACGAAGATAGATTATTGATAGTTGGGGTCAAAATTCGGATTAGCTCTCATGTAGTTTTCAAGTTTCGATTTAGAATATAAATAAACTGTTTGAGCTTACCAAATCGGAAAGTAGGGAATTCCAAACAAAGCACAAGAATAAAAATACCTGCGGCAGTTCCGTTTGGAATGTGGTATTTCCATTATGCAACCATAGCCAAGGCTGTTGCTGGAAGCTCGAAGATGGAATACTAAGTCCAGGGGTTGGGAAACAGTAGTGAATATTTTGTATGCGAGGATGATATCACTTCGCGTTGTACTTTGTGCAAGTGTCCTCAGCTCCAGTTGTCAGAGTCGGCCGGCGAATGGCATATTTTCGAGTCCAATGGCAAGCTTATGAGATCCACCAGCTCGATGCGAACTGCAAGGTCATCCTAAACAGACACTCCGGTTAGAAGAACCTAGTAGCATAAAAGTAATTTTAAAATTGGCATATGATGTAGGAAAGATCTACCGGCTATTTATCGAACGTTTATTCAGCCGGAATTTTTCAAGCTTTCGACATTACCTATCAATTGCTATTTAGGACATGGTCGCAGATCAATACACCTCATTTTTTCACTGCGTTGCAAGGACAAATGGTAAAATCGAATTGCAAAAAAAACATTTCAACTAACAAACTACAAATAATTGGAAACACATCTTGTTTATCATCATTCGACCAGATGGCTAATGTCTTCACGTGCGTGATTTTATTGTAAATATGCAGTAATTGGACATTTTGTATCGAATTCAATTGGTACAACATAGAAATCGTGCAAAATAGTGATCTTTTGCGATTTCAAAGTTATTCAAAGTGATTTAAAGTTGTAATCGTCTAAAATGCATTTAGCCTAACAATAACTATAGGATGGAGTTATGAGGTATATACAATAAAAAGAAGAACAGGGAAACTCATGTAGTGTAAATCGTAAATCGTAAATCGTGCGTACAAATTATTTGAATTTTCGGTTCTTGGTGTACATATTTTGAGAATAATACGGGAAAGTGTACTTTATTTACTTAATTCTCCGCATACGGTGTAATGAGAGGTATCTTCTACATCGTAAGATTCCCTATTGATTGTCGGCGTCATTTTTAACCGTACGTGTTACCCTTTTCTGGAAATATCTACCCCAACATATTATGGAATTTCTTTGCTTGCTGATAATTAAAAAGAAATGGGATTTATATCTGCAAACGAACCTCATTTTTGAACCGTATTCAATATATACTATAATCTTCAAGCCATAATCCTATGTGCTTGAAAGATTCAAAAATACCATAAAAATGCAATTCATTTAGAACTCTACAGCAATAAGGCATAAAAAAAATTGAAAAATAATAGTATATTCCATACAAATATTGCACGCAATTTGACAAAATGGCGTTTTCATTTAATACATGAAAATGAAATGTAGAGGTGTAACTTTCTCACCACATAATTGATAAAAGTGTGTTATTTTGAGTGATTTTCTGTAAACACAATTTTAAAGGTAAAAATTAATATTGCACCGAATTCTCCTTCGGTTAAATTCATATAGAACCCGAAGTCGCAATGTTTCATTGTCCAGAACATTACGAACACGTTATTACTCTAAGATGTTTTTAACGAAGAGTGCAATATTTGTGAGTATCCTAGGCACCCAGACATGTACGCATACTCAATTCATGGACGAAGGTAGAGGTTCATTATCTTGGCCAACTGTAGGAGCATGAATCTTCCGAATATTCTTTTACAGAGCATTTAAACAATCTAATGGTCTGTCATTATTCCTTTTGCCAGTAAAGTTTGTTCTGCAAATCTTTAATAACCAACACTACAAGGTCATGTTCAAACAGGTTCATTGCCGAGATTGTAGTTCTCAATCTATATGTCCAATGAATATTTTCTGTGTGTTAAATGGCGTATCATCATACCCGCGAGAATCTTAAAAATATTCTTAGAAAGATTCCGAACAATCTGCTGGTCAGTTGATATACATTGTGGTGAAACACATTCTTCAGATTTCAACAATTAACCCTTAACTGCCTGAATTATTTCACAAGCGTCACCTCACTTCGGAAGTTTGTTGACAACTGGCGCGCCGCATGTCTCAGCCGTCTCAAACGCGTATCAAACGAGAGCAGAACATGTGCCGAATCCGATATCCCGGCATACGGAAGTGATCTGTCTAATTTATCCTATCATAAACATTTAAATTTTGTGTACCGAATTTGACCCATTTGACCGTTAAGGGTTAATAGTTCAAGTTCTTTCCCAACAAAACTTCATGTATTGTTTTCCGTTCCCAATAGACATGTTTAAAAACATGGTTGCTTTTCCGTGTGTTAAATGGAACATTTTTCACAAGCGCCTAAGCTGACACGGTGTTCACAACCCATTACAATCGAATTTCCTTCAATTTAATTTTAATGGTCTAAAATCATATAGTTTTACAAAAATCCACAGTATAATATGGGAACAGCGAATAATATAACAAGCAAAAATGGGATTTGGTTGTCTACTGAGCAGTTCAAAAATAGGGTAAAACTTCCAAAGGACGGAAATTGTATTCTTTTGGTGGGATGCATGGGGTGAAGACCCGGGTTAAGGGTCGAAAATTCATCAAGACTTTTTTAACAATCTGCTGATTTGGCGAGGTTCCAACATAATCCGGTAGATTGTTCCAAGTAAAACAAACTTGCACGGCAAAATTGTCGTCTACAGTTGAGTCGCGAGTGATGGACATTTAGTGTCAATATGTGAGCTCTTGCCTTTCGCGAGCCCGTAGATTAAATGAACATTTTAGAGGGTGATTTGCGGTATTCAACATATTGTATACCAAAATAAAATCCTTTGGAGACGACGACGTGGATAATCGAATTAATTCAGGGTTTTGATTAGTTCATTGTATGGAATTCGGCTGTGTCCGGCGACAAGTTTGGTAACTCGATGGTATATTCTTTGCAAAGTCGCAACATCTTTTTAAGTCATTGCGACTATGCTTGAACTGCATATTTCATCCTGGATCTGATGTACGCATTTATTAGGCAGAGAGTTCTTTAATTTGAAAACCTATCGATAATTCACTATAGGAGTGACAATTTCTGTGATGTTTTGCGATAGACGGAGTTGCAGTGGCTCGACATCAATTACTCACACTACTCACTCATCCTCCCGTGCCGGGTGGCACATGAGGCGAAGACAACTTCACGCCAGTGGTTCCAGTTTGCCGCTGCTTCCCTTGCCGTCTGCACTGTGAATTCTTGTGCAAGGTAGTTCGCGTTCCAACGTTCTGCGCCACGTTTCCTTGGGCCGTCCCTTTTTCGTTTACTTGCGGACGCCAATAATGGCACCCGTCGTATGCGAAACGGGACCATCCTGCAGACATGACCGAACCATCTGCACCGTCGTCTTTTGACTGCGGTAGATACCACCTCCAGACCAGTTTTTCTCAGGAGCTCTTCATTCGAAATGGTGTGTGGCCAAAAAATTCGAAGAATACTTCTCAAGCACTTATTTTGAAACACGTTCATTCTGCGCTCAATGGCAGTAGTCGTCTTCCAGCATTCCGATGCATACAGCAACACACTCAGAACGTTGCTCTTGAAGAGTCTGATCTTCGTGTTAATGCTGAGAGCGGAGAATTTCCAAATGCAACTCAGCATGCAGAATGCTTGGTTCGCCTTCCCGATCCTTCTCCTGACCTCATCTTCACAGTCACCATTTACAGTCAGTTTGCTCCCAAGGTAGACTGTATTTGTAACCTCACTGAGCGGTTGACCATCCACGAACACTGGTGGTTGCTCCGGAACATTCTTCCGCATTACCTCCGATTTGCCAGCGTTAATTTCTAAACCCACCGTCTTGCCAATTTCGGATAGTCGATCGCTCTTGCTCTGGATGTCACTGATCTTGCACGCCAAGCGGGCAACATCATCCGCATAGTCCAGGTCTTCTAGCGGTCCCGCTGGGGTCCATGGAATGCCTGCTGCCCTGCCATCGGTCACCTGTCTCATAATCCAGTCTATTGTTAGGGAGAAGAGTATCGGTGAGAGGATACATCCTTGCCTCACTCCCGTACGAACCTCGAACTTCTCAGTGAGCATTCCATTGTGAGCGACTTGGCATTCAAACTTCTCATAAAAGGTTTTTATGAGATTTACTATCTTTGATTATATACCATAATGACGGAGGATTTTCCATAACACTGGTCGGTGAACGCTATCGAAAGCCTTCTGGAAGTCGATGTAGGCCACACATAGCTCTGCATTCCATTCATGTGTCTGCTCCAGGATCTGACGGAGGACAAAGATTTGGTCAATGCAAGATTTTCCTTTCCTGAACCCGGCTTGCTCTTGTCGTAAAATGGATTCAACTGCATTGGAGACACGTCGGAGAATGATGCGGCAGAATACTTTGCTCGTGACTGATAGAAGCGTAATACCTCGCCAATTGTTGCGGTAGCTCAAGTCACCTTTCTTCGGAAGTTTGATGGTGAACGGTGGGACTTAAATAGCTATGGATTCTATAGAAGAGTAAGCACAAACAAACTGGGATGAGTTGCCTACACCTCGAAAGGAAAATGCATTCAAACAAGTTTCGTGAACGAGTAGAGCGACATCAGCATGTTGGACCGATGGAACGGAAATGTGATAATTGGCCAGATGTTCGCCACTAGCCACTTGTTGACCTGGAACGACTTGACGAAATCATTTCCGGCCTCTGTCTACCCCACCCGCTACATTATGAGCTTTATTCGAAAATCTTCAAAGTTTACATCTTGATTAATGCCTTTTATTTATGTACGCAGCTAATAAAATCTGACAACACAGAATCGCACATATATCGCATCCTTAAACGATTCGAGATTTTGTTGGTGTAACATTGTTTGCCATTTTACTCGCAAGCTTTGCTCCTTCCTTCTTAGAATAGGTCTGCACGACTCGTATTTCACGCTCTTACAGCTAATACTGTGAAGTAAAAGGTCGTGCTATAATGATCGCACAAAATTTTGATCCCGACTTACTACTTTTATTGTCTCTCGAAACATTAAAATCTGACGACAGCGCCTTATTCGCAGAGCCTGGCAGAAGCTGGGAGAAACGACCGGGTGGCCAGTCCATGACGTGGCGCGTTGGGATGAAGAAACTCACCGTAGTGCTAGGCTCAGTTGGGCGTATTCGTTTGCCTGGGTGGGGTCCAAAAGCTCCACCTAATAGTTGGCTGGAAACCTTACGCGATATGGCTGCAAACTGAAGTCAGTGGCGCCAGTGTATTTTATTATGTGTCATATTTTTTCTCGGTATTATTTTATATAAAAAACAAAAAAAACAAAAATCGCATGCAGTGAAACTACAAAAACCAAGCTGTTTTTTGCGCATTTGCTTTTGCATTTTCCGCTTGCCTGCTTTTCCTTTTTTCACGCGCTTGCTTATCTGCTTTCCCTGCTTCATATTGCTTGGCACTTTGTCTGGCTCCAGACTTGTGCTTCATGATGATGATGATGATGACAACCTTGAGCATTTTATTACCTTCTCGGATTTTATGCACTTAAGTTTTGGTCTTTATATATCGAAATAATCTGAAAATACACCATTTGGTTCCAGGATACTATTCTGTAAATTTACCAAACGTTAAAATTTTCACTTCCATAATTGTCAATTCACTCCACTTCAATGAGTGATACGATCGACGTGAATACGGTCCTTCAAGCGATTGATGCTTTGTATCAGAATCCAGATAGCTCGGTCAAAGAGCAAGCCTCTAAATGGTTGTGTGAATTTCAAAAATCGGTATGTTTCCTAACCATTTCATGTTCGTTTAGCTTTACGCCTGGGAGATAGCTGATCGTCTGCTTTATATGCGCAGAGATCTGAATTCGTGTTATTTTGGCGCACAAACTATACGAAACAAGGTAACACTGTATGATTGTCATCAACTTCAGATTCAATGTTATTTCACTGAACTACCAGCTGATTCCCATGAAGTTAGTTATTTTTCTCTTTTATAATGGAAGGGTTTAAAAAATTCCTTGATGGAGCATATGAAAAAGCTGTCCGGCGATACGAGTGTTCCGATTGCGAATCAACTTTGTCTCGCTCTAGCAGATCTGTTCTGTCACATGGTTAAATGGCAAAATGGCATAGAAGAAATTGTCCAGAGGTTCGCTGTTCCGTTTTACTAGCTCACAGCTTGTCCGGTTCTGAGGTTTCTTGTGGCTATCTAATCGATGTGCTCAAGTTCATTCCAGAGGAGGTATTTTGTTCTCATATCTATTTCTTGTTTTTAGATGAATAGCTCCACATTGCGCCTAGGTCTAAATAGACGTCATTCTCTTATGTCACAATTTGAAGCTGCCAAATCTCGCGTCCTTGAATTTTTGGTATGTTGTTCAGCGTTTCATGCACGTGTAAACATTTGATTTCTTAGTGCACATTTGCACCTGATCATCACACCTTTTTGTCATATCTAACACACGTCGTCGTTTTTATTGATGTATGTATGTATGTATGTATGTATGTATGTATGTATGTATGTATGTATGTATGTATGTATGTATGTATGTATGTATGTATGGAAGCACAAGCCTGATCCAGGTAAAGTGCCACACAGTCAGAGACTGCACGTGGGCGAAGGTACTGCCAGGTTGCCCAGGCCTAGACAGATAAGAGGAAGAAAAAAGAACAGGGAATGGTAGTGAGACGCCAGCCTGTTTCGATATACAGTTTTCTAATCGCGTTTGAATTACTTAACTCGCAGAATTTTGATGCGCTTGCGCCGAACTGAATCACGGTTGCTTATTGCATTCTCGAAATAATGCAGTAGTGATCGTTTGTTAAAATATCGTTCAGTCATCCATGACATTCTTCAATTCAATTGTTGTCAGAAATTGAAGCAGCCGTCAATCGGATTCCACTATAGGTGGCATCGTCTGACTTATCTTCGTGTTCGTTTTGCAATAGAATGGTTGTAGAATAGCCGTTGACTGTCGCAGATTGTTTCGTGTTTGCTCAAATGGTCTTGTTTTGTTTGAAAATTTCAAATTGCCTTCGAGATGAGATGTCTTTAACTTCAGCAACATTTATTCAGCAATTTGTCGTGCAATCGGCTTTATCGATGTCTCACAAGAAACATGCGGTTCGCGGATGTTTCTGTATAAGTGTTGTTCAACTAATCTTTACTGTCTTCACTCGTTTGAAATAATACTATTTTTGCATACTGTCTGATGCTTTTATACTATCCTCAGCCATTTCTTTCTCGTTTCTACCGGTTAATAGGCAGCTCAAACGAAGACCAATCAAATGCCCATGCTGACACGAATATTCAGATGTCTGGAAAGCTGGTGGAGTAATACCGGAGTCATGACCGAACAAGATGTTCAAGTTTCTCCTTTGCTGGAAACAGCTTTTCTTATATTGAAAAATCCATCTTCCGCACCGGAGACGACCTACGATGCAGTCACTACATGGATCTCTGCATTGTTATACCAATGTCGCGTGAGTGGATACAACGTACAAAGTGCACTACATTTGTTTTCTAACTTTAATACTATTCAATCTGGAAAATATATTCTATCACTTATTTTACCTTATTTGAGTGGTCTGTATAGAATGGTATGATATGAAAGCACAAGCCTGATCCAGGCAAAGTGCGGCACAGTCAGAGACTGCACGTGGGTGATATTACTGTCGTGTTGCCCTTGCCTAGACAGATATAAGCACTTTTTCAAAATTTTGTTTTGATAAAGAAGTTTTTGTTAAGCAAATCTCAGGAGAACAAGCTTGCTTGCTTGGGTGGCCTGTTTCACTGCTTTTTTTTACTAGTTTAGATACTACTGAACGTTATTTGTTTTGCACGAGATCGGTTTATTTATCAAGCACCATTTGACCTCAAAGTTAACCACAAGATGCAATCTGTTACATGGCTCCGATATCACGCCTGGTGAAATCTATTAGTTGAATTTCCTGAAAATGTTGATTTCCTTCTAAATTTCGAAACTGTTCTTTTGTGGCAATCAGAAATGATCTATTGCTAAATCGTGATAATTTTATCTTCCGTGTGTTTTGTAGTTTTTAGACACACGATTCTTTTCCCCGTCCTTTCTAGCATTCTCTTAGCAGACCGAATAGCTTGTTGTCATGGCTGCAAGCTCAAATCTACGATTTGGTCAAAGTTATCCAAGACTGCGCTGCGGTTGCTTGTCGCCAGGATCAACCACCTGGCAGCGATCAGCTAGACTTGCTAAAGGATCGGTGTTCATGCTTGGCTCACATCTTTTCGTCGTTGACTCGTACGGTTCGTCCTTCTCTCGTGGATCAACCCACCGCCCCTGGATCTGGGGGCTATGGAGATTTGCGCACGTTGGATTGTTTGTTGGTGATATTGGAGTTATCTCCTCCTCTGGGGAGTCGTGATTTGGCTTCGGTTACCTTTCATGCGCTACATTCACTCGCTGATGATGCTATTCGGGTTCGTTGATCATTTTTATATTTACCCCAATTCTTTATTCGCTATGTGGCTACTACGGCTTGGTGCCTTTTTCCGGTTTCACGTATACAACGCAGTTCATATGTTACGAGGCTATTTACTGAATAAAGTCCTAGGGTTCCTGTGTTATTTCCTAGAAAAAAGTATGTTCCGTGGCGATGAATTAGGTTTAAGCACCGCTTGCGCTGCTATTACACGAACAGGGTAATCTTACATTGGTCAGAATATTTGTATACTCTTAATTTGGGTTGATCCACAGAACTCAAATGTGAAATGCTCGCTAGCGATGCCTTTTTAATCTCAAATATATGTTCAGCGTTACTTTCTATTTTTATCAAACGATATTGTTTTTTATTTATTTTTTGCTTACCATTTTCCGGCTGTACAATTTCGTGCCAACTTATAGTAAAATGAATGATGCTCGTTAATTGTTTTACACAAATTCAAAAACTCTGTGTTCTACTAGAAGGTACTCATGTGTTCAAAAACGGGCTAGTTTGCCTTCAAGGAGTCGTATAAACCATCACAACGTATGGGCTGAGATGGAGTCACGTTTTCCGGACCTTAGGCTATCAAAATTAAAAGAGGAATTGCAGTGTGTTCTCGATTGCGATTTTTTCTTGCCGTTGGCAATCGGTGCAGCAGTTTCGCATGCACACTAAAGAAGTGCTGTATTATTGCTCAACAATCGAACTTAACCGAGAAACGTTTGCAGGCGCGCATAGGGGACTCACAGCAGCAACACCGCGTCGACTGGCGGTAACACAGTCGATATCGTAAACTTTCACGGGATCTACCCATTGAGCGTCTGCAATATTTTACCACCTCTCTTCGAAAAAAAGTTATCCTCACTAATCTCGACCCGTGAAGTGTGTTGACTGCCGCAGGCAGCGCAGCTTAAAACCTCGAGGTTTCTTAGCTTGTTCGAAAACGATCGGAACTAATTAGCGGAAACAACAAGTATCATTGCTATTTGTCTGTAGTATTAACTTTCAGCGCCAAGTCCACCCGATTTTCATTAGCTCGAATGTTTCATAGATAATAAAGTTATCTTTTTGTTGCCCCCTGGCTCTATGTGTTCCATCGATGCACATTACAGGTGTATGTAGGTTTCACGCTCGACAGTGTTTCAGATGACGAAACAGTCCGATTCGCAAAAAGCGATTTCTCCCGCGGCAATCGGCAGTACACGGCTAATCAGCGGCAATTGCACGCTATCGTCGTGAACTACGTTCAGCAACCAAGAGCGTTATGTACTCTTCCTCAGCTTGCATATAACGCTTTGCACAGTGCCTCCAAAGTGAGCGGTCAGGAGCAAGTTCTTGCCGACTCGTAGGGTCAATATCAAGAGCTTTCATCTCTTTTGCAAACCTTCTTTGTATCGCAAGTGCGATCTGCCCGATGGTCGAAATCCTGATTTGAAATCACCATAAAGTGGCTCTTTTGGTATACCACCGTCTTCCATGCTCTACACTGATCCAACCCGCGTGGTTGGGTGAACATACTCTGTAAACCAGTTTTAGATAGCACTTCAACATTTGTTACTTTGTCCATCCACGCTATGCTCAAGATGTGACGGACATTGGCGTTTGATTAATCATGTTGGTGCCGTTTTCCCGATTGGTACCTTCTGTTCGAACCATATCCCGTGCTCTCACACTCTGCTCGCATTGCTTTCAATGATCTCACATTCTGCATGCAAACTTTCAAATAACTGTTTTCCGTGTTGTAGTTCTTTGGGTAGACTTAACAGAAGTGCAGCTTGTTCTTCAAGGTCTCCAAATTTAGCAGTCGCTAATGTACGGTTTTTAGTCGGCGTGTAAAGACTTTTGGCTAACAATCAGCATGAGCAAGACCAATGTCCTTGGTAAAGGGATTGTATCGCCTCCAATCACCACTGTTGGAAACTGTCAGATTGAACCAGTACATCATTTCACATATCTTGGTTGAGCCATTGCGGATAACCTCTCGCTAGACACGGAGATTGATAAGCGGATTGACAGAGCAGTTGTCATTCTGTCCCGATTGAACTCTCGTGTTTGGGGTAACCGCAAGCTGGCTGTAAAGACAAAGGTGATGGTATACAGCGCGTGCGTACTAAATGCTTTACTGTACGGCAGTGAAACCTGGACCACCCACGCAAGACACGAACAGAAGCTGAATGCTTTCCATCTACGAAGCATCCGTCGTATCTTGAACATATCGTGGATGGACAGTTTTAGTAATGGTGAACTGCTTTCAAAAGCTGGTCTACAGAGCAAGTTCACCCTATTGCGACAGCGCTGCCTGCGGTGGCTTTGTCATGTCTACAAAATGGAAAATGGTCGTATTCCGAAAGATCTACTCTACGGTGAGTTGCAACTAGGAAGTCGACCATTAGGCAGACCGCACTTGCGGTACAAAGACGTTTGCAAAACAGATATGAAAGCTCTTGGCATTGACCCGGCTAGTTGGAAAGAACTTACTCTTGACCGCTCACATTGGAGGCATTGTGTGAAGTAAGTAAGAAAGCACAAGCCGGATCCAGGCAAAGTGCCGCACAGTCAGAGACTTCACGTGGGCGAAGTTACTGTCAGGTTGCTCAGGCCTAGACAGGTATGACAAAAGAAATAGAAAGCAAATAGAAAGAGAAATTGTGTGAAGCCTCGTCTGCAAGCTGGGGAGGGGCAGATACAGCTCTTGGCTACTGAATGCAGATCACGCCGCCGGCGTTCTGTGTATCGTTTCAAGCGCTGCGGGATAGAGTGTTCCGAATCGAACTGTTTGGTCAGTCGAAAAGCTGTGCAGCATAAAAAATCATGCGATCGCGATGTACATCCATGGTCGACATCGACTGAAGTAGGCCAACAACAACACCTGTTCTTACTATACCGGTGGCGGAGAAATGACTGCAATTGTCGCATTTGATTTCCCGACAGTCTTCATGATTCCAAATTATTCTCGGGTAGTTACAAACTGCTTTCAATCGTATATATTGTAGTGCTCACATCTCCGTCCCTTACACACCACTACCAGTTTCTGGTTGTTTGCAGTCATTACGTGGGGACAGTAACCTTGGGTTCAGTGAGCCTTTCAATCTTATCCTTCGATGAACACACTGCACCTGCATTAAAACAAGACTCAACCATGTATGCGACGATACAGATCCACACTGACTGATTGCCAATTTGAGCATTTAAAGGTATGTTGTGTGATGTGTGTTTTAGTGGTTAGCAGTTGTGTGGTGGGCAAACTACCGTTCATACACAGTAGTGGCCTATAACGGATGTTAATTTTCACTCTGGGTACCTTTGCTTAAATCGATCAAACGTTTTGTAATGCTATGGCGACGAGATCAAACTCCTTGTTAGTTATGTTTATCCATCCCCTTTTTTTAGGAACTATCACAGCTTAATATTCTAGCTTCCAACCAAAATAGTTTTCATTTATTTTTCTTCACCAATTTGTCCTATCCTAACCGACCACCTGTCGTAAATTCAGAAGCTTCTGTGCTCAGAAACGAAACATTAACTAAAAATTTTGCTATAAACGATTCATTGCGATCTTTCTTTTCATGATTATGGACTCCCGATCGGCCTCGAATATTTTCAAATCCCTTTTATCCACTTTTCCTAATCAGCACCGTTCTGCCATCGCGTCCACGGATTCCAATCACAATGCCTTTGGCTCATCTTCCATCACAGGGCCTCGGCCAGTGGCCTCGCTTGTGCCGTATTTCACCAGGGTGGTTGTAGCCCTGATGAGATTTTGCCCTAGTAACACATGCGATATGGAAAGTGCCGATGAACTTCGAGATTTTCGTGACGATGTTCACGACTTGATGCAAGACATCCTCGGTCTGGTTGGCGCTCAAACGATTTTTGTGGAGGTTAGTTACTTTTTTTAACGCGCTAACATCAGCTCTTTAAATTGAATCAATCCGATGAGGTTTCAGCCCACACGCATCTGTCGAGTACTTTCTTTACAAAATAAGTTTTTCGCACTCCAACTTACAAACCGCTGAAAGTTTCAATCTTTGTTTAAATTCAAATTAATGTTTACTGTCGCATTTTCGTTGTTTTCATTTCACTCATACAATGATGCTTTATTTGAAACGTAACATGTTTTCAGCGCGAAGCCTGTTTGATTTTTCGGATGTTGCCATGCTATTTGTATATGACGGAAATCGTCTATCGTATTTCAGCTTTATGCGCACATACAACGGCTGCAAATGCTTGCAGTGTCTTCTGTGAATGCCCAGGTCTCTCCGACCGATGTTCTGCAAGCTGCCGAGGCCTGCTTGTTTATGCTGACCACCGTCGCCAAACGTCTCTCCCCTCTGGACCCCGAAGGTCACATTTCTTCCCTCATTTCCGATCTGGTTCTTCCAGGCCTGGTTTCTTGTCCTTTCCCGTTACAAGAAGTTGGTTGCTTGCTTTACATGGAACTGGCACATTGGGCTGCTTGCCATCCGACGTTGAGCAGGCGCATCGTGGAACAGTTGATTGGGATTGTTGAAACAGCTGCTGGTGTCGAGGCTGGCCGCTTGCAGGTTCGTCATGTTTTTCCGTGGAACTTTCACGGCTTTTTCACACGGTATCTTTCAAATAAAACATTTTTGTTTGTCGTTCGTTTTACAATAGGTACCTAGTACTCTCGTTTCACTATGGCCAACCCTGTAACCGAAAAACGCTTGCCTAATTGAACTTTGAATTAGCGTTTAATGCCGCTCACACAGATGGAATCGATTGCTCGTGTTATCAAGTGTAGAGTTTTTTGTTTCATATTCATAGTAAACGAATATTGGGGACAAACTGACTCATTTTTCATGAATATCACTGAGATCATTGAACGCAATTTACCGTTACTTATACAAATTTTCCTCCTCTTGCTGGTTCTTCAGTGAATTGTAATTTTAATAAAATGACATGCAAAACTCACTTCTTGTGTGGTCACCGGTAGTGAGCTGCATGCTGAAACACGCGGAAGTCTCACTACCATTTCTATTTTCTTTCTATTTCTGTTATCATATCTGTCTACGTCCGGGCAACCTGACAGTATCTTGGCCTACGTGCAGTCTCTGACTGTACTGCACTTTGTCTGGATCAGACTTGTGCTTTCCATGCCCCAGTTCTTGTGTATTAACATTTTGGCGCCGCAGAGTAATATCTGCTTGGTATTTTGCAACGATACTCTTACACTTTCACTCTTGTCTTCCACTTTGCATGAGGCCTTGAAGGTCAAAACTGTTTCGTTTGATAATTGCATGTTGGATGGTAGAATCGTCAGGTGGAAATAAGTGAGTCGTATTAGTTCTCAGCAGGCGGTACGACTCCGGTTAATCGCTGTTCACTCGTTTAATGTATAGCTGCTGCCTTATTGAGCTCCTTTATTTCGGTTGTTTTGCGTATTTTTGCCGTTCAGAATTTAGCGTTCCATCTTTTATTTCATTTAACAGAGATAGGTCTTATGTATTGTGGTGCTCACATCCCCATCCCTTACACACCACTATTCGTTTCTCGCTGTTTGCCACGAGATAAGTCTTTGATGCTAAGTCTTCCAGAGCTGAGCCATTCACTCAGCTACATTTCAGCGTCTACTTGGCAATTGTATACTTCCTGGATTTTCGTAATTCAAACATTTATTTGAACGTTTCATTCCTCTCATTCAAACTGTTAACCATTGCATTTCTTATTCGTACTTCGCACTTCCCTCTCGAACTGTTTTCTATTCACTTTGCAGCCGGGACAAAAGCAAGCCGTCGGTGCTGCGCTTTCAGCTCTTGGCTCGCTTTGTGCACTTTACCGACCGTCGAACAATTTTAACGGGCTCTCAGTCAACAACGAAAATCCCAGCGCAGCGCGTTTCGGGCTAATCGATGAACACTGGCAGGCTCTTGTGGAGCGTGTCGCTTACAATTTTCCCAGATTAGCTTGGGTCCCGGTTTTCGATGCGACGCATTTCTTCTCTGGTATCGGACGCGGTCTTTGTGCCTCGGTAGGATCTGGAACCAACGGGAATGAGTTTGATCCATCTTTGGCGCGACAAGCGTTTCCCTCTCGTCTGGCTCAAATTTGCAGCGTCAGCGTAGAGTGTTTAACCAAAGTGAGTATATTTAACCGATTTGCTTTCTGTTGGGAGTTGTTTAAAGGGTAACTTCACGATTGATTTGTGGTCTCCATCATGAGTCTAAAACTCACGTGTTTAACGCTTAATTGCGATCGGTCAAACGGTGGACGGTAGCCCAGGTCGTTAAGGCGTGGGACTACAATGGTGATGGTCGGGGTTTCGAACTCCACCCGTGGCGGAGGATATGCACTGTTGATGAGCTCAAATAAGAGCGAAACTCGAGTCCAGTGCTTCCATTATGGACCGTCGTGATCTACTTTGTGAATAGTTCCATGGGCTTGACACGGATGGGTAATCACAAATATAAACAACAAATTCTCCAACTATCGAATAAATCTTTCATTTCTACGTTATACTGAATGCTGGCGTCAATCGTTTTCGTAACAAGTCTTTCAATCTCTCGTCATTCTTTCTGACTCCTCTGTTCCACAGCTGATGGAGAACAATGTCCCCTGCACAGGCAACGATACACTCACTGACCCACGTGTATGGCTGGACTATTTGGCGGCCATATTTCGCACATGTGGCGTTTTGCTACATCGGCTGGATGATGGCGCGAAAAATCGTTGGCCAAAATCACCCGGGAACGAGTTCTCCGGTCTGAGCGAATCCGCGCAAACATGCTTGCGGTCGTGTCTACAGTTGGTTAAAGATGCCATTTGGCCTGTGGTGGCGCGGGTTTTTGCTCATTACGCCAATAGATCTCGTACGATGGAACACGCTTGTCGATTGGTCCGTTTCATTATACGTTGCTTCTCTATTCATCTGCGGGAACTTCTTCCAGATATTGCAGAGAAAGTAAGCATGGTTTTTATTACATGTTGCCTATTCGTTGATATTGACATGTGTGACCTATTGTTAAGTGTTATCACTTCTTTTGCATGCACCACGACCGGTTTCGTGTTGTTTGCACTCATCGGGTAGGGATAGTAAGATCAGGATCCGCATGCGCTTGAAACAGTGGAGGAATGGTAAACAAGTAGCGTTTGTATGCCACTGTTGGATAAGGCTGGTACGACCAACCTGTTCAATCACATGTGTCCAAACACATGTTTAATGGGGTTAAACCCATAACCATGAACCAAAATATTCATTTGCATGCATTTCCATCACACACCCCCGACCGGTTTCGTCGTTATGGGTTTACCCCCATTAAACATGGGTTTTGACACTGTGATTCAACAGGTTGGTCGTACCAGCCTTATCCAACAGTGGCATACAAGCGCTACTTGTTATCACTTCTGTTATGCATCTCATCCCAACCCAGTTCTTATTAATTACTGATTACTGGTTATTCAACCACTTTCAATATATTCGTATGACGGAACAGGATTGGCCCTGCAAATTTTGTACTTCAATTGGCTTAAAGTTGACGCCTACTTATTCATGTGTGCACTAGTTCTAAACTCATTGAACCTGATAGTCTTTCTTGATGAGCGCATTGGTTTTCATGTTGTGTCCCCTGTGGCCAGTTTCTTTAGCAACAGATTACACATGTTATATGTTTCCTCCAAGTGGACAGGATGTTATTCTAACTATTGTTTGTGTACATTATGCATCTGGTTGCACTGAGGATCCATGCAAATGTTTTTTTTCTTCTGAAAATGTGCAAGTGCGGCTGGATTGGAAGCTGTTGTTGTTGTTGTTGGCCTTCATCGATCGATGTCCACCATGGACGGACATTACGAGAGCATGATTGTTTCATGAATGACTAAAAAGTCCGATTCGGGAGGAACAATCTCTGTCTTACCGCTCACAGCTATAAGCAATGCTCGGACGATTGTCGGCAGTTGTACGCTAACGGCATGATCTACGGTCTGCAACCGAGAACACTATCTGGTTTTGCACAGTGCTGCATCATCTGAGTAAATGTCCAACGTCCTATCCGCTGTGACATCACGAAACTGGTCCCTGTGTATGGAATGATGG